>VZRU01006936.1:179040-196188 GCA_013398155.1 Pedionomus torquatus | reverse complement strand
ACCTGATTGACAGATGTCCCCCCCTCCCCACTTTGGGTAAAAGAGAGGAGAGGAGAGGAGAGGAGAGGAGAGGAAAAAGGAAAGGAAAGGAAAGGAAAAAGGAAAGGAAAAAGGAAAGGAAAAAGGAAAGGAAAATCTGGAGATTTTAACTCCTAACTTGGAAAAGAAAATAAAAGACTCAAACCTAATTTCCATAGGCTTATAAGCACACGTGCATCATGGGGATTAGTGAAAAACTTAATTGTCAGTGTACTGCCTTTGAGAGCTTTGCCAGATCCCATATCTTTGACTGTTCTGATTTTCTTCTTGCTGGTGTCCCTGCCTGAGTTTCTCATGCAGCTAATTCCTGGACTGAATCAAAAGAAGAAAGCTTAATTTTAATGCCCTAGAGACTTTACAAGTGACTTTTGCAGTGAAACAAACTTGGAACTATTTTAATATGGAAGAAAAGCAATTAACTTTCTCAGTAATTTTTTCACTTGCATGTTTGGTATTTAAATGAGTTCTCTGCACCTCAATTTGCTTTCTACTTGATTTGCCAATGAAATCTAATCTCAGCGTTAGTCACATCACAATGTCCTCTGGAGGAACTAACCTGAAGAGAGATTTCACTCCTAGCTGAACTTACGTAAGTCTGATAGAATGTGATACTCTGCCACTTTGCCACTCACTTGGTCATTAAACTGTAATCCCCTCTGAGGCTGCAGGCAAGTTGAATGATTCTGTGAAAAACTAGTTGATTTCAATGTAGTATCTGTGTGCTAGAGCAAACCTGTGTGCTTTTGGGCTCGGCAGTTTGCTGTGCTTTAATCAGGTAGGCTTCATGCAGCAATATGCCATTTTACTGTTTGTGTAGCGTAGACTCCTAAATTCCTAAACAGGGCTATGGGCTCCTGCATGACTAGTACTCCTGTGCTGTGTGCACTGTAACCTGGGAGGCACCCCAAACCTCTGTGAGTGCTAATGAGGAGGAAATACAATGCATCACACATCCTAAACTTCAGTGTGTCTTCATCTCCGCTGCTGGCTGGCAGTGAGGAACATGACTGCATCACGCCTCCGAAAAGCAGGGTGTCAGGACACAGCTAGGAGATTCACATCATTACAGTCAAAGATAATGAGACATTTCTAGTTTGGGCCTCTGGAACAGCCCAATAGAAGGGTACCTGTGGCAACGTCGACTTTAAACATGACAAAATATCATACCCAGAGAAAATCACCCTTGTGTTTAAAGTACATTTTTCCCCAAGTTTTGTGTTTCCCATTTGCCTTCTGTATCCTGTGTATTCTGAAGTATCCTGAAGGCATAGCAGCCTCCTGCCTTTCAAGGTTCTTTCTAGCTGCAGAGGCTAAGACTGTCTTCTTATTGTGAAGCTGGGAGCAAAGGGTGCTTGGAGAAAAGTGAAATTCCCCTGATGCAGCTACGTGTCATGCCTCCTAAATGTAGCTTATGCCCACATTTCCCCAGCAGTCCAATGCTACCAGGTATTTCCTGGCTGGCCCATCTCTCCTGCCAAATCTCAATACTGACAGCCATTGAGGCCATCAAGGCTCTTCATTAGCCCTGTGTCCTTCCACCTGAAGCAACTCACTCTCTTCTTGTTTGCAAAGTCCAGTTGTCCACCTCCACACCCCAGTCCTCTAGCTGCCACATCTCCTCCACTGCTCGTGCCCACTCAGCAGGCAGGCTTAGGGCCTGATCCTGAATGCTTCTGTGTCCTCAGTTTGGGGTCTCCTTCCATTTGCCAAAATCTCTGGGCAGCCTCCCATGAAAGTGCTGAATTGAATCTGTGCCTTTCCCAGGAAGATCTTGGTCACACGTCCTTTCCCAGGTATTCTTCTCAGAGAAGAATGGCTGCTTGGTAGGGAGCTGATGGACTGACTGCCACTGATCCTGTTTCTTTCTCTCTCTCACAGCCCAGAGCAGCAGACACACACCTGAATACTTTACCACCCAGCAGCTATTTGGCTGCAGTCATACAAAGTCTCTGTCCTGAGTTAGTAACAGCCTACGTTCATTATTTCTCTTGGTTAAGTCTCTGTCAGTTGTGGCTGTCCGGTATATACATGTGAAGACACTGCAATTCTCAACTGAAAAGAGAGATTGTGCATTGATGTCTTTACTCTATCCTGCTTCTGCAGGAAGCATTTCCCTCATAATTGATGAACAACTCATTTATAATTAAATTGAGCAGAGGGACAGCCCTTAGTTCAGTTTATTGTCTGCCATCTTCTTATTCAAGCAGCACCAAGGTGAAGGCAAGCAATGGCTCTGTGTGAAAGTGTTACGCTTATCTTTATCAAGCTCAAGCACTGCAAACATGCCTTGAGTGAGGAAGGGGACATTTTAACTGAACAGACCCCCTTGGGTCAGAGGCATAGGAGGAGAGACATGTCTGTGGAGATCCTTTTGGTGAGGGACATACACTGGACTATGGCCTTGTTTAAGCATTTGATCTTGCCTAGGACAGCTGCAGATGCATCCTGGCAGCTGCAGGTGTCAGAAAGGATGTCCTGGGTTAGCCTGTAAGGTTTCCCTTTATTTCTAGGCATCTGTTTGGAAATGCAGTAACTCCACTATTGGGTTTTGAATCACAAAAGACAAGTCTGTCTTTCTTTTTACCCTATAATAGCAACCAGTGTGATTTCAGGACAACCAGTAAACTACAGGTGCTCCATTTCCCAATGAAACAATAAGACATAAAACAAATTTGATGGAACACTCTTGCAACTTCCAGCATATCCCTCAAGACTTGGGGAGTGACTGAGTGCTTCTATCCTAAACAGTAGGTACGACTTTGAATACTGGTTATGGAGGACATCAGCCAAGAGGGATGTCCTCTAGGGATTGGTGTAAGCCAGGGTTTCTTGAGTGTGCTGTGCAAAGTGATGGGAGAAGGATCAGGCCTCCAACAAGTTTTTAACAAAACCCAAGAGGAAATAAGATTTTCCAGGGCTGGAAGAGAACCACCTCAAAAGCAAAGGCTAAATAAGCGATGCTCCCATCTAGTGGTGAAACCATATCCAATGGCTTAGACGTGTCAGGCATCAACCTGAACTTCTCAGGGATAAGGAGTTGGATGGACTACACCACAGGACAGTTCCACCCCTGGGAACTTCTGTAGGGCTTTACACTGTCATAGACACTCATACACTCTCAAAATCTCAGGAGAAATCAACTAATAATCTCAGTTAAAATCACAGTATTATTATTAATAAATAAAAAGATAACATTGGCATCAAGGATTCTTCTAAGGCAAGGGAAGTGTGGAACAGCATTCTCAAAATGTCTTAAGCAATGTTCAGTGAGATGTAGGTGCCCATATTTTCTTGGTTTTGGTTCCTAAAGCATGAAGGCCCCTTTCAAAATGTTATCCAACGTTAGTAATTAGCAACACATTATGATTTGTGTTGTTGTTATGTTGATTACCATGTAATTAATATGCTAATGTTCTAATATGCTGCTGAATTATTGGCCAGAACAAACAACTTCTTTTTGTTTCTTTTTTAGTTTACATCTGAAAGCTTACAGTAAGAGGTGAACAATTACAATATGATCAATTTGTGACATTATTAGCACCCCATGACACTATTGTAAATCACTTCACCAGGTCTGCTCACTTCCTAATATGCCTATTTTCAATTGTTATGCTTGGAAGCTGAGCAGATCAGCAGGAAAATGGTGCTGTCCTTCTCACTGTATCTTTTTTTAAAGGCACAGCTGCTGCCTACAGGATATATCCAGAAGCAAAATTCATTAATGATGCTGAGACAGTACTTTGTCACAAGAATGAGCCGTACAATTGGGAAAGAAATTTAAAATCTTATCTCTTGTGAGACTGCAATTGCCTATGATCTGTTTCAACTTCACTGCCTTTTTTTTTTATTATACATACATATAATAATGCAAATAGCAAAATAGTTCTAACACCAATCTCATATAGGCACTTTCCAACAACCTATTTCAGAACACTTCACACTCTCATAAACCCCATTTTGCAGAGCAATTTTACCATGGGTGGCATCTTATTCCAATGCCACCTGCACTAGGGTTTAACATGAACCAAAGCACAGGACACCCCTTGAGAGGATGGACTGCTCTAATGACCATGTCTGGAATAGGTGAAGAACAGAAAGGGAGCTCTTCTGACAAGCAGAGAAACGGAAATCAACTGGAAAAGCTTGGGTTGCATTTCACTGGAGCCACAAACAAGAAGCAACTACAAATTTATTTGTTAACCTGAGTAGGAAGGAAAGGGAGCAACATGGGTAGTGCTTGGCTAAATGTTAGCTGAATATCTGAACTGCTCTCTCCAAAAAGCTAATCCAGTATTGGCAAGCCATGAATTTAAGGACTCATTACAAGAACCAACATGAACCCACAGAATAGCTTATGACAGGTTTGCTAATGAAGGCTTCTGTGTTTATTGATAGGGATGAAATTAATCCAGTACTAGTCAATCTTTGAGACAAAATCAACAAGAATTAATTCAGGTTGATTGAAATTAAGCAAAAAGCACTACCAAAACTATTGGGATGATGCAAGTGCTGCTAAAATACATTTCCAATCAAAACATAGCTGGGAATGCATGAATCTTATGTGGAAGTTATATGCCTGTTTAATGCAGGGAGAGTCTGCAGCAAATGAATGAGAACCCACAAACCCAGTGGGTGGCTGTCACAAGAAGTTATGCTGCAAAGGTAAAAGAAAAATCACTCTGCAAAATGAGAGCAATGCAAAAGGATGCGCAGGTAGCAAAGAAACCAGAGGTGCTTAGTGAAGAAGGAGATTAAGGAAAGACAGCACCAGAACTAATGTCACTTTGTCAGTAAGGCATCAAGTGTTTCTGGTAGAGATTATTCCTAGGATGAAGTGCCACTGCAAAATCCAAGCAGAAGTCCAGCGTACCAGTCAAAATAATGCCTGCAAAAGTCTGTAAGCAGTCACGGCTCTGAACCCTTGCACAGGTGTCAACCAGAGATTTTTTGATGAAGGACAGAACCACTTATCATCATGTTAAGTGTGTCCATAAACATACTGCATGCACAAACACATATGGACCTGATTTTCAGGTTGTATAAAACTGCCATTCATGTACCAAAAATCCAAGAACTTCAGGTGGCAAGTCTGCATCATGCTCCAGACAGCTAAGAAAGGAACAAGTGTATCATCAGAGTGAAATATTTTCATCCTGTTCTTTCAGTTTAGGATACCCCTAAGAAATTGGAAGCAAGATGTGCTAATGTTGTTGCATGTGCAACTTAAAAAGATATTAGGCATGGCAATTTATCTTGCCAAGTTTTTACCTTACCTTTCAGAAGTCTTGGTAACACTAAGATCTGTTGAAGATTGGGTTTCAACGGGATGCTGGCAGGAATCCACCTTCATCGAAATGAAATAACTAATAAAAATTCAGATGGATTCATTGAAGCAATGACTTGTGGCTCTGTTACTGCAGGTGGGGCAGTGAGTGGTTTATGTATGCAGCTCTTCCACCTCTACAGTAATAATCTACGCACAGATTGAAAGAGAGATGTATGCAATTGTGTTCAACTGCGAGGGTTTCCATCAATATGCGTGTGGGAGGAAAGTGATTGTGGAATCTCATACATTACCCATGCTGGCTGTATTGCAAAACCATCTCAAAAAAAACAATCTATAAATATTATTACTCCTATTTGAATAATATGGGTTGTCATTAAACACCAGGGCTTTAAAATACATACTCCAAGCAAACTTTAATTTTATATTAATTTATCATGTTATTATTTTACCACTGTTAGGAAAGGGGAGGATGTAAGGGATCCAAAGGGGTAATACAATAAACACATTTTGATTCATTTCAGTACAAAATTGATATTACTGGTGACAGAGAATCATCAGTAAATAAAGTGACCTTGAGACCACCAATTGTGTGAAGCATTAAAAAGAGGGAAGACATGACAAAAATGACAGAGCATTTGACTGTTTATTTTCACCTCCCCTAAATTCCCCTGTCAGAGGAAGAAGAACAGAAAAGCATAGCATCTGTGCTAGGAAATGTCTATGAGCATTAATTAATTATAATGCTAGTCCTCTGTGTGCTGGATGTGGTGTCACTCTCTCACAAACACTTTACTTGTTCTGCTATCATCAACTCAATTATTTGAGATGCTTCTCGGCAGGTGTATATGATGCATACTTTCAAAAGCTTCTTTGTGATGAAATATTCTCAACAGCTTAATGCACATTCCCTTATGCCACAGACTGTTAAAAGCTCAGTTACATACCATGTTCAAAAACCCCTCGGTAACATTTATACTGACAATACAACAAAAGCCAGCCACAATGACAAAAAAATCTGTGTCTTATGTATTGAGGCCAAAGAAACCGCTCAAAAGCATACTGCAGCCTAAGTGGGTTGAAGTCTCCCTACCACCACCTGAAGGGAGGTTGTAGAGAGCTGGCAGTCAGTCTCTTCTCCCAAGTAACAGGTGATAAGACAAGAGGAAATAGCCTCAAGTTACACCAGGGGAAGCTTACGTTGGATATTAGGAAAGATTTCTTCACTGAAAGGGTTTTCACACATTGTAACAGGCTGCCCTGGGAAGAGGTAAAATCGCTGTCCCTGGAGGTATTTAAAAGATAGGCAGATGTCATGTTTAAGGAAATGTTTTAGTGGTGGTTTTGGCAGTGTTAAGTTGATAATTGGACTTCTTGATCTTAAAGGTCCCTTCTAACCTACATGATTCTGTGATTCTATCCTTGCCTCATCCTCTGGCTTTAGCATGGAGAGTGTGAGATCAAGACAGGAGCAGCTGGAAAAGAGCAGCACAGCGTGCCCTGGAGCCTCCTCTCCTCACCACTGTGGCTGTGGGAGAGAGCATGCACTTGGCACAAGCTGGCAGGCTCTGAGACAGCACCACCAGCTTGTAGCTGAGTAACAGCAACCACTACCATCAATAGGAGGACATTGCACAGTGCATAGGGTCCTATTTTATCCTGTGTGCAAGAAAAACAATCTCTCTGCTTTAAAGGTCTCCCATGGGTCAGGTGAGTTCTTCAGCTCTTGAAGAGATTTCCCTGTGCCTTTGTCCTACTGCAGACAAATATAAGTCTGAAAGCAAGGGCTCAGCAGGCACCAAAAACAAATCACAAATAACCATATATATGTCAATCCACAACTACTTATACTGCAGCTTCATCCTTGGTACCTGGATGTATGTGTTTCACTTGCAAAAATAAAAATACCCATCATACCTAGAGTCAAAAAAGGGAAAAAAAAAAGCCTCCATTAAGTGTTGTCACAGTGGGAGTTATGTTACGTGTTCAGACACCAGGTTTTACAGCTGACTTCCACAAAGGCAGGTAACAGTGCCCAGTCCAAGGAGACGGAGCCCCTTTCATTTGTTTCACGCATACCTCATTAAAATCCTACCTTTCCCCATCCACTGCTAGAGACCAATCTGCTCCCATTCTACAAAAGGATGAGAAAACTGTACATGGAAAACTGGCTACAGATATTCAGGAAGCCCTTTGCCAAATGTTGATCTATTTAACCACAGTGCAATGTATATGCTTTACAGATGTGGAATATAATTAATGGGGAATATTACCTGTCTCCATTTTTAAAGCTGTTGTTTCAAGATGATGTCACAAACAAACAATACTCCCTGGCTGAATTATACTCCCACAGCAACAGGGAGGGAAGAAATTTAGGGCTATTTACTACACAAGCAAAGGTTTCATTGCTTCATTTTGCAATAGAAATGAGGTACAAGTAGGCTAGCTTGTGCTCAGACCCTTGTTTTATTTACAGTTCTTTTGTAGCCTTATTTTCATATATTATGGGGCAGTCAGACCAAAAACATGTTGTTGTTATAGCCATGTACAATTTGTTCTTTCTGCTTTGTGAATGTTTACTTTATAAGGTTGTTTGTCAGAAAGACAGAGGACAAATAGGAGAAGACCGTGTTATGTTGCTGAAACTAAATTCATACCTGATAGAGACACACAAAAGTGTTACCACAGTTCTTCCAGTCAGGTGTTTCATCCTGCCTCTGAGTTTGATCCTGCCTCCATAGAAATAATAGCAAATTCCCATTGATCTCAGGGTTGGAGAGCAGGGCTTGACTTCAAAACATCAGCTGAACATCAGCTCTCTGCTGAGTGTTGACATTTCTGACTCTCAAACCTTTTATTAGGCTGGTATGCTGCAAAAGACTTTGCTTTTTAAATAGTTTGCTGGCTTGTTTCATACTTCATAAACTTGCTGTGCAATCACAATGATCCTGCTGCTGAGGGAGGTAGCTCATGGATGATATAGATCTCCACAAATTCCCATTAGGAAGTGTGGACACTCCTTCATAATGCAGGTATATTTACAACTACTCCTATCCTGTTTGACACTCACTAGGCTTCTGTGTTTGTATTCCAACAGAATTTATGTGCTTCTACATTATTTAAATCTCAGTATGCTCCTGCATCATCTCTGGTGCCAGGTACTTGGGCATATTTCCTTGGTCTTACAAGTGCTGCTCAGTCTTACACAGGTGCATGACTTCATTGATACCAGGATCTCCTGTAGTCCTAGAATGTAGAGTCACCCTTTTCCCAAACTCTACCTGTTGTAGTTTTACTTTAGGTTTACAATTTTCATCTTCTGGGACCAGGTAACAGTGGGAGCAAGGGGGCATTGCTGGAGCTGAGGAAAACAATCACTTCTTGCTGTAGCAAAGAAATATATAGATCTAAATGGAATAGGACTATAAACTCAAACTTGCATTTACCATACTCATTCCTTACCACTCTGAAGCTTTCTTTATGTTTAGATCAAAGCTTTGCCTTCCCCTCCCCTCTCCTCTGCCTTCTAGCCAGTTTATCACCTCTCACTTCTAGGGGTTTTTCCTCCTTCTCCAAATGGCTGGTAAAAGATCCCAACCTTAGCAACACTTCCCACTGACTTGACCTGCTCAGACTTTGGTAACAGACTCCAATAATTGTCCACTTATTTAAGATATAGCAGCCAGTTATTCACCCAAGAGGATTTCCATGTAATGGAGAAACACAGATGTTCAGCGTTTCCCTCTTATTAGGTGTGTGTCACTGCTCCTTTAGCCTTCCTCTGGTGGGCAGATGGGCCAAATGGTCCAAGGGCTGCAATGTGATACAGATATGTATTCACAGTCCCTGATGAGAAACAGAATAAACTTTATATGGAGGCCCCAAATCGATACCATTGTTTGTTGCAAATTTCCCAGATGTTATGATTCAAATGTTTTCATGATGGAGGGAAAACCAGCACTTTCCCTGCAGAGGAACTCAAGGGTTTCCAATTATGGTCACACATTCAGTCTTATTAGCACAAAATTTAATTTGCGCTAATCAGACTGAGGTGGGTAGAGCGCGAAATTAACTTGACTTTCATTTTGCATCATACAGTAAACCAACTTGGAATCACCGCAGAAATCCAAGCTGTTAATGATGGATGATATGAAAAAAAAAAAAAAAAAAACCAAACAAAAAAACCCACTAAACAGTGTTGTGCAATCATTGGTGTACCAAAAGAGACACAATATTTAATTCAGTTGTTTGGAGAAATGCTTCACTGCCTTAGCAAATCAAAGGGCATGTTGCCCTCAGCTGCACCCATATTTTGCCACTGAAGCTGAGAACAGAGTTTGGATCCAAATATTTTTCTTCAGCATCCCCTCTATTCTGAGAGCTATATATGCTCAGTCGATCTTGCCAACAATTTTTCAAACTGTTATTTTTGCCAGTAAATTGCAATTTAATGAAAATAGAAACACATTAGTTTCAATGACATTTTCATTCTCAAGTTCAAGACTCTTGTTCAAAATCCAGAGGGAAAGCAAAGCACTTACTAGAGGCAAGCCAGAAGCCATGAAGTGTTCGACTGGGATACAGGTTTCAAGTGCCTGTTCCTAGTGAGGAAGTGTAAGAACATGCACTTGAAGTCTTCCACATTCCAGAGAAGTGCACTGATGACTGGTTTTTCTGGAAGTGTGTTTTCCCTTGAACTCAGTCAAAAGGCTTCTGTTTCACCTCAATGAAGAACAAAGTCTTGACATTTTCTTTTCTTTCCTTCTCTTTCTTCAAACCAGAATTCTAATTTCCAGCCCAGGTTAACATTAATTCCCTTTTCCCAACTCTCTGCCACCTCTCCTGTGTGACTAAAATAAATGGGAGATGGAAGCCGCTCTATACACTGGAATCACAATTGCCTCCACCTGAGCCATTTCCTTATAAACAACAGGAAAAATAAAACAATGTTTCTCAAACATCAGCCTCCAACGTTTTCAATTATATTTTAACACTTTTTCTCACCCCTCTTCCCATAAAGAGAGAGATTTCTGTCCAGGAGCAAACTGCAAATTTGAGAAGGGTATTGGCATTGCAAGAAAGCTGCAGAAAAGTTTGGGTGGGCTCGGGGTTGGGGAGGGGGCTGGGGGGGAGTTGGAGAGGAGAGAGAGAAACAAGAGCGTAGAAAACTGAGAAACAGTTCAGTTCTGTGCAGGAAGACCTGGTTCTGAGACAGGGGCTGGGGCAACTTCAGTTGGGGTAAGAGAATTGAGAAAAAGGATATGTGCTCATAGCCATGGTGACAGGTGCCCAAATGCTACCTACCTCCTGACAACAGGGGATTCTACTCCTGTTTATACCCAGTGCTATATGCAGCAGCAGAATGTTCCCTGCACAAAAATGGTCTTAATTATATTTTTTTTTTCTGGGAAAGAGTAAATTTTATCACCAAGTGGGAAACACTGCTCACTGTTTACTATCTTTAAACTGTGAAATGTGCTGGAAAATAAAGACTTTAATTAAAGTTGTCTTTTCAATGCCTATTCCTTGCAGAAAAGTGACACCATCTCAAAACACAGCTTTTCTTGTATGCCTCTATTTACTTGCCCATTTTTCATATAATAGCTTCTATTTAACCAATTTCAACAACATATTTAACATCTCTGCAGATGTAACTGCAACACAGTCAAGAGCCTTGCAAAGTAGAAGAAAGTTGTGTGCTGTTTTCTGTGTCTCCAAAGAGGTGAGGAACACAAAATCAACCAGCCTCAAAGCTGTTTTCCCAGATTAAGGTCAGAACTCCTGCCTTTATTATTTAAACAAACCAGGTATTGTTTGCACTGTAAAGCTCTGATCTGAAAACACCAGAGCAAGATAGGAACACGTTTTACCAACTGTTCCTATTAACAGTGGAGGGTAAAATTTGCTGACTTGCTTTGTGACAGTAATTGGCTAAAGCCTGCATCGTTTAATTGTGGTTTTAACTGTCTTAAATGTATTTGCATATTCAAAGTATGACACATAGCTTGTACGTATGCAAACAGCCATTAAACCACAGCACTATTCCTATTTCTTTAGTTGTCTTAAAGCATTTGGAAAGTATGCATGATGAGCTCAGCTTTGCTACACTGATCTATCTGCACTCCCTTGCAACGGAGATCGAGTTGTGGGGGCTTTTTAGGCCACGTACAGCAGAAAGCAAGGCAGCATTTCCCAGGCCAGCTACAAAGTTACATGAAACAGTGTACTAGCAATAACTAGCTCTGGAGCGATGAATAACCAGCAACCAAGCCACTCCTGGGAAAGCTCCCTTGCATTTTAAATCAACAAGAAAATGATGACCCATTTTCAAAGTATAAAGTAATTCCTACCAGAAAACAAACTGGATTTTTTTCGGTGGCTCCTAAACCAGGTGAAAACAGTGTACGTGACTTCTGCAAAGCCACAGTCCCTCTTCAGGCTATGAATCCTGCCCTTGATTGCACTTCATGCGAGACGCTTCTCTGCCGGTGGGAACTTTGCAGGTTGCCCTTGAACAGCAAGTGCCTGTGTTTAGTGGCCAGGCGACACTACAAGGGAAGCTGGTGGTGGAGGTAGGCACTGAGGATGACTTTTGGAGAGCTTTTCAGTCAAGTGGTATAAGGGCACAGTTTTTGGACCTTTCAGTCACATTTGACAAACCCTTGATCTAGGAAGATGAAAGATGGCTGTGGTGAGGAGGAGAGCCTGAAGGATCTTTCCTATATCAATCCTCTCCAGGCAGGAGGTTTTGGTAGGAGGTCAGAGAAGGGGAAGTGAAAGCAAAAACAGAAGAGGTCTCTCCTCACCCGTGTGGGTACACAACTTGCTGCCTGGCCTGAAGTGATTAATTCTGGCCTTGCACACTCCCTTGGCCTCTCTTTCTGCACAGGTCAGGCTGTCTGTGAGCCAGCATGTAGTGTAGCGGACAGGCTGGGCAAAAAGGGCATCATCTGCTTGCAGGGCGTCAGGCAGAGAATATCTATTTGCCTCCCTGCTGATAACGCCATCCCGGAAAATGTGTATGGCTTCTCCAGAAGGAAGTACCCCACTGTACGAGACTACTGTCATTACAAAACCAATTTTTGTCTCCATTCTCCTATCCTGATGATTCAGCAGATGCAGCACTTTATTTATTTTTTCTTCGAAAACCTGCTACATAAAAATGTGTTCATTTCAGTTAACCTTTTCAACCAAAGAGCCAGCCCACTGCAGCTCATCAATAATGCCTCCATAAATCAGAACCACACAGAGTGCAGGCAGAGATTAATTCTAAGTAATTTTGTGTATAAAATTCGATCCAAAACTCATCTATTTCTAGATATTTATTTACATACACAGAATATCCAGGTTTTGGATTCCAGTGAAGTTTTGCACTGACTGATTTGTAATAAAAATTGCCTAAAGGCTGCAAATTACTTTAGCATCCTTAACTTCCATTGAAAGGAAGTTGACAAGGAGTCAAGGCAAATAGCATCCAATAAGTGCTACTAATAGAAATAAATAACAGGCAGGGAAATGGACAGAAGCTTCCAGAGCTTCAGCAGAAAAGTGGATGAGATCATTGGTTGAGTTTATCAAAGCAGCCAGCCTTTAGAAATATTTTACTGCCTATGTCCTTAGGATGTTACAGTCTTTTGCTTGGGAAGGCTTTGCGGCAATCTTCTTAATGTGAGGGACAGAGATTTGCAATGTTTGTGGCTTTAACTGTCTGACTGCCTATGATGTTTATTCAGTGCCACAAAAACACTGGCTGGAGGACGTCAACTGAGGTTGGTGGGATGGAGCACCAGAGGGGACAGAAAGGAGCTCCCTGTACTGCTCGTGTTTTTAAGTCCCCACCCTGTTACTCACTTGCTTTACAGATGCAGCTGAATTTCACCTTTTTTGAAGCTTGGGTGAAGCTGACTTCTACTATAATGTGACAATTGGCAGAAAAATTGAAGATAGCTCAGGCACCTTTGTCTTTTCATTTCACCTCTTTACTGTTTTTTATGAATCTGGCTCCTTGACAACGATATCACAGAGGAGACTTGCACATGCAAGGGAGTAAATGGATAGGTGACCCCGGTGCGATGGAAGTCCATGCTGTGGACGTGAAAGTCTGTGCTTCTTTCCTAAGGCAAATATGAGGGAAAGAAAAGCAGAATTGGCTGTGATTCTGCTTACTAGCTTCCACATCTGAGCCAGCACTGAAGAATAAGAATTATTTATTAATACAGGTCAGGTCAGCAGTAAGTTAGCACTTTCCCTCAAGAGCACAGAAAACTATAAAGAAACTGTCCCACTCATATCTTTGAGTTCCAGGGCTGCCTCAGAGGCAGTGGAGTGTATGGTTGGTGGAAGGATCCGAATTAACATGTATTGCATCCCCTGCTGCACCTTGCTAAGGTGCAACAAACGCTGGCCTGCAACAAGGCTGGCTCTCTAAACACAGATGCAACAGGACGCACATTTCTTTCAGAGATCATTTGTGCCATGCTGGCAAATACCCTCCCCTTCTTTTTTTCCCTGGCTGTTCTGTGCAAACAAAAGGAGCTCTTAGAAACACCTTGTACACGCACCAGTACCCATCATCCAGGATGCGACAAGCCCTGTGAGCCCAGCCAAATGTATGTATGCATCTGAATCCAAACCACCACGCCAGAGAGTCAGGGAGGATTTCATCAGAATGTTTCTGAAGGGCAAAGAAACAGCTTGCTTTGGAGAGGAAGCACTTCCTACCAATCACCTGCCACAAGATGATATGAGAAAAGAAAATCAGGCCACACTCTCTCCTAAGGGAGAGTTGTTAATTGAGCTCAGTATGCTCCAATCCTAAATTCATGTCTGCATCTTCAGAGCTACAACACCGAAATGCATCCAAGGTGTGCCGAAGCCAACAACAGTAACTCCAGTTTATTAAAAACCTTCTTGATGATTAGAAACAAAAGGTAGGTCAGCATTAACAAGAAGCACAGCATGTGACAAGTGCAGGTCCCTCTGCGTGCAGCAGGATGGCAATGCCCAGCCAGAGGGGAGGCAGCACTGCTGAAGAGCTAGGAGGTCCACTGATTCTGAAGGTGCTGAAGGGAACAGGCGTGCTCCTTCCTTCCCTGCCCCAAACAGAGACAGCATGCACTCCCAAGCCATCTCAGGGTTTCCAGGAAGAGAACAATAACCCACCTAATGGATTCCCTCAAGGACTAATGGCAGAAAACTATCTTAGGGAATTGTGAGAAGTGGGAGATGGGTGATATAGAGGTACCCAGAGCTTACTCATTAACTTACTCATTAAGAGCACTTTTGCTGAAAACCAGGATAGTCCTGAAATAAAATTGCAATTACTTGGGTGAAATTTAGCTTTGGTAAATTCAACAGAAAAATTCCCTTTTACATCGAGGAGCCATATTAGCCAAGAATATATTTTGAAAAGGCTGAATGAGTTTTTGCCTGGGCTTTAGAGATCTTTGTGTACTGTACCCTGCCAGTTTAAATGATGACTACAAAGATCTGTTATAAAACTTTTTCCAGGAGAGGCAAAAGATTTCTCTGTGTCACAGTTTTTTAATATACTGTGACTCTTGCTCATAGTAAATTAGGTTATTTATCCCCTTTATTTATATGCACTGCTTCAACACTGTAACAAAACAAAGTGATAGATGCACCTATACCAGTAGTCAAACTCAATAACAAAGCAACAGCAACTGTGTGTAACTTTCACTCTATTGCTATCAATTTATATAAAAGACAAATTCTTCAAGCTGTGAACGCACGAAAGTAAATTCTTTACCATTCCAGACCTGCCAGCAATTACTTTGTCCTCTGATCTCAAACCTTTCCCCAGGCTGCTCCAGTGTCACGGGGGCCTGATGCTGATCTCACCAGCCTTATCCCAATTCACTTCCCTGGTGTCTAGGGATGCTGTTCTTTATTACACCACTAAAACTGAAGACAGAATCAGGCCAATGATCAGAAATACACGATGCAAAGCTCTTCTGTTTTGGAGCTCAGAGCCTAAACAAAAAACGAAATGTAAAAGGCAGAAGCAAACCTCATAGGATTGCAGACTAACTCCACCTGCCTTCTGCAGATAAATTTTACATTTCAATGTGTAGGGAAGACTCCTACTGCAGTTAATAAAAATTGTGTTAAACCAGTGTTGTTTGTCACCAACCCAATCACCCATTCTGAAAGCCTTTTGCTGAAAGAGAGGGAGGTCTTTGGGTGACAAGCTGTTCCAATATTTTGTTAACCAATCTCAGATTCCCATGTAGAAGATCTTAATACTACCAGTTTCCCTGTAATATTCACTTACTTTATGCTATTCATTTACATCATATTCCAAATTGAAATTCTGTTTACTGGTATATTGAAAATGAGCCTAATAAATAACAGCATATTTAAAAATAGTAACATGGAAAAGTCTGTAGAGGTCTACCAATTTAGATTCCTACTTTAAAACTAATTAAATAAATAAATAAAGCGAGTAAGCAGTACCTACCTTTTACTTTGTTTCTTAAAACACGTGCTTATGGTTTATTGTACAAACCAGCACATTCTTTCATAGACAGATGCAGCAAGCCTGGGAAAAAAAAAAAAAAAAAAAAAAAGGAAAATATCCATCCCTAAGCTGCTAATTATATTTATAAATTTAGATTTTTGAATGAACACTATACAGGAGTATATACTCAAGCAGCAGTGTGCCCATAGAACAAATCTGTGGATATGTCTACATCACAGTCCCTTTCAAAAGCATTTTTTGTTGTCTTTATCACACATATGTAAGACAACCCATTTGCATCACATCATATCACATTGATAAATAAGGATGCATATATTTTTTAGTAAATCAGTTCTAGGTTTGAAATTTGTTTTCACCATGTCCTAGGTTAAGAGGAAATATGTTATTTTTATTCATTAACTGCTTTGCAATTCATAAAACTTCTCAGTTAAATGGAGTAAGTAAGTAGATGGACTTCTATGGGATTAAAAATCATTATTTGCATTTGGCATAGAGTGTTACTTGAAAATTGGTATATTTTTCAAAACCACTAGCCTATTCTTGATTGTATTTTGTGTTTCACATCCTTGCGATGTACTTCTAATTTAGCAAATTGTCTTTTTTTCACTTTAGTACTAACTGTTTTGATTTTGACACTTGACTCATAGCTTTGAAGGCTTGCCTTTTGCAGGCACGTTGTTCCAGTCATCTCTAACACCTTACAAACACGGGCACAAAGAAGCTACAGTCTCAGATGCATTTACACAGATGCTTAACTTCGAGCATAGATTCAGCACAACAAAGGTTATCCATCGTTGTACTCATTATTTGAAAGCGAAGACTTACTTGGACTATTTGCAAAGTAAACTGCTATTCAAAACTGAACAAAGACAGTAAAACATGCTTTAAGGTATTTTTAGCTCTTCAGCAAGCTGGGAAAGGGTAGCGACGATTGCACGGCAAACATTTCTCTTGCTCTGTGCCGCTGGAACGACACTGGAACTACGAGAGGGGCCATGGGTGTCGCCTGGGTCCGGCGGCGCGGGGGGACCATTCACCGTTGTTCCTTCAGCATCTGTTTGATCTCTCCCTTCCTTTGTGCTCGCTGATCCATCAGCTCTGTTATTGCATTGTTTTCGTACTTGAGTTAATGCGTTCCTTTCTCAGGAGACCTTTAAGCTTAAAATATTTCCTTAATTAACGCAGCCTAATCTTAAAGAGCCAAAGCTTGGCTGCGGCGCTTCCACGCCGCGTGGGTGCGGGAGTCCCACCACCCTGGCTCACGGCGGAGGACCATGCCTTCAACTTTCCGGAGATCTCCCTTACCCGGAGGTCCTAGTGCCAC
>VZRU01006936.1:122391-178259 GCA_013398155.1 Pedionomus torquatus | reverse complement strand
GGGGGGGGGAGGGCTTCTGCTGTGCAGCGATTGCTGGAAGGAAAATCCTATATGTGGAGCCGTATGGATTCCCGGTGGCATGGCTTAGTGGCTTCTTAGCTTCACAGTTTTCAGGCGGGGAGCGTGTAGGGGGGGTTTTTAGCGAGGTTCGTCTGCTCAAAGGAGCCTGAATAGATGTGTTTAGAGAAGCAGTGCTTTCCAGGAATTTAAATGAGACCTTTTTTGGGGGGGGTTGCTATTCAAAGGGTATTCTATTAGTTCTGTATTTGCTTTTGCAGATTGTGCATATAAATAGTTAGGCAGTCGTATTAGCATCTACAAAATCGATATTCTCAGAGGGAAGAAAAGGTCTCTGCGAATTTACTTCTAATAAGCAGTGTGGATCACTTTTGTCGTCTGCTTATATATTTTATTGGGAACTTTATCATCTCTAATACTAGACTACCGTTTGTAGTTTATTCTGTCGTAGTAATGTATTTCAGTTGGTACTGGAAAAAAAACTGGTGGGGTTACTCGTTGAAGTAATTTAGTTGAGAACTGTTGGAGGGGGATTTAGTCATCTCATTTCTTCATGTGGAGGGAAACGTTAAGTGATAGGTAGGAGGCAGCAGCAAACCTCAAGGTTAAGGTTTTTGCTCGGTTTTCAATATGATTTTCTTTTTTCAGTCTTGCAAACTTTCTGAACATTAACTCTTTGCAATGAAACTTTCCAGGCGTGGTGTCTGCATCCAGGTAATTTTAATACATATATACGTATATATCTTTTTTGTTGTTGTTTGGAAAACTCCTGCAAAAAAATATTCAGCTGGGTTTGATAGTGTGAGACTTTTGGATATGGGAAGAGAATTACTACATTTTTTTCCACTTAAAGATGAAGCTCCTGCAGAGTTTTTTGTTTCTTGTTTGTTTGTTTTATAATAATAATAATTATTGTTATCACTTTAAATTTGAATTAAAGTTTCGAGGTATTTTTCCTTCATATGCACGTTTGGATTAAAATACTGTTTGACTGGAAATCCTGTGGTGGCTACCTACTGGTTTTGCGGGTGTCTTGGTAAGACCAAAAGCTGCGCTTTTGGGAGGAGATGTGCTGTTTGTTGCTGAATTAGAAGCTGTGATAAAGGGTCTGGAGGTGAGGTCCTGCCTGTGTGTTCAAACCCAAGGGTGTTTGGCACCAGTTCTGCAGCTGATAACAGTGGGGTTTCTTGGCAGACACCTCTGCTGAAGCAGACAGGGCTCCACTTGCCAATTGCTGGGAAAGTGCTGGCTTTGAGATCTTGTAAGTGAAGACTTTGAACTACTCCTAGGCAGAAGCCTTCTGTGATGGCGTTTAGGACCTCCACAGCTCCTGATGTGGTAGTCAGAGAACTCTTTTTCTTCTACAGTTTATCTGAGCAGAGGACAGGATTTCCCAGCATTGTCCACACTGCGCATTCAGAGCTGGAGGATGTATACAAGATGTTAGAGGGTTGCTGCAAAGTTGCAGACCTCCACATCTATGTTTTGTGATGTATTTTCTAACTGAGGAAAGGAAAAGGCCAAACAATAGAGAAAGTGTTATAAAAACTTACAAGAGGAATTGAAAGGGATGTTAGGATTGCATATGTAAACGTCCCGGTGGAAAGGCATTCTGGATAAAGTTATATGTTCACCTTATATCCATCCTTCTTTGAGATCTGCAAAATTACTGCCCTCTTAGATAAAACATAGGGTTATGCATAAATAAGACTGATTTAAAATTTAGAAAGCAAAACAGAAAATAATTGTAATTCTACATAATTTGATATTTTTTTTTCTCTTTGTTCTATTTTGGATTAGTGAAATGAGATAAAACAGCATCCTGTTGGTAACATCCTAATGATTGCATTGTGAATTGATGCTGTGTGTGCTAGTTACTGCATATATTAGTGGAGCATGTTGGATTTTGCATAAGTTGTTGGAATGCTACTGGTCCATCAGCAACTGTATGTAAATCTCTCTGCAGTGATTTTCAGATTGTGTTTTGGGAACTTCTCTGTATTTGCTAGGCAATTGGCTGGCGGTCTACAGAGAGGTACTTGGGCATATGGTGTTGGCTCACTTTCCATGTATTTAGCTACTAATGGCATTAAAAGGAGCCAAAATGTATTAAATACCTCTCTAATATTAATTATCTTGATAAGAAATTGCCACAAACACTATTAAAATTGCAGATGTATACAAATGCTGCATGATTGGTGTGAAGGCAAATCCAGGGAATAGGGTCAGTGGGAAATCTGTTGATCTGCGGAGATACTGTTGCTGCCACAAAAAGACTGGGCGCCCCTCTCGCACCGTAACTTTGGAACAAAGGCATAAGGACTTGATTCAAGGAATGGAAAATCTGGCTTTGCTGCTGCTTTCATAGTGGAGAAATCATTTTTGTCGAGTAAGGCTGTTGGCTTCCTCAGAGTAAAGGTTTACAACCCTTAAATAGCTCTTCCTGACACTAAGCAGTATCCCTTTCATGCGTTTGAAGTGAGTTAGAAAGGCTGGCGAGTAACATTGATACTGATGAATGAAAAAGAAAGAAATTTACAACATCAGATACTTTTCTTTAAATTATTTCCCTTCTTGTTAGTTATTACCAAGCATTAGACTGCCACACTTGAATATAATTAATGTAGTAAATGGTTTATTAGGCACCATCTGAACTTTTGTCTTGTTTAATTATAGAAGCTTAGTGCAGTGGTCTGTGTACAATATTCAGCCCAAATAATTGCTTTCAGACTTTTATCTGACCGTGGTTATTTTTGGAGCAGCTGCATGCATGGCTTTTTCCTGAACTTTGCACTTTTTAGGCTCTCATTTGCAGCCCTGCCACTACATTTGCAATTTGCATAACTAAAAGCAGTTGCATTCTGATTTTGCTGGTAGTACTTAAGAGCAATTGCTCGGCATGCGGTCATATGGTAATATATTTTGATCTTCTTTAAAACTCTATCATTTGTATTTAGGTATCCACTAAACCATGACTCAAATGGGAAAGATGCAATTATGTTATTATTTTTCTGACAGTTTTTAAATGGTTACTGAAGTTAAGAGTATTAATTCCAGTGACATTGTGTGTCTTGTAAATTGTTTTAAGAATGTAAAAGTTGCGGCATGGGATGAAATCTGCACCACAAAGAACTTACAGTAAAGGGCTCAGATACAGCAATCACTGCTTTGTGTGCTTAATTGTATATATTAATTCCATAATAAATGGAATTTATTAGAACTCACGGTGTCATCTTTAGGATACAAGATCATATGAAAAGCTGACTACAACTAACACGCTATACCTGATCTTTATGATGGTGATATTTATGAGCATTTTCTATTTTAGATCCAGTCTTTTCTATGGTACAGCCATAGAAAATTGATTTTCTTCATCAATAACACTGCGAAAAGCAATTTTGAAAAGAAATTCAGATTAATTTTTATTTGGTCTGAAAATTTTACAGAGACTAGAAACAGTGCTTTGATAGTTGGTCTTGAGGGCAAAGCAAAATTGTTATATTTACTGTATGCTTTTTCAAAGATTAGCTACTTCCAGGAGGATAAATGCTTGAAGAGTTAAACGTCAAGGAGCTCTTTGCCAGTGCTCTTGATGGGGGTCCTTGACCTTGGGAACTTGCTCCCCCAACAGATACTTTGGCAGAGCCTATTGGTCTCTAGGCCTTCAAAGCCCTCTTTGCCAGTCACTTTGGAGAAGCCACATCTTCTGCTGAAGATGGCCACAGGTTCAGTGGGAGCTGGGGAAATGGAGCGGAGCTGGGCTCTGGAATGCGGTGGCCTGGATTGCTGTTATGTTTCATGGGAGACATGACTGTTGGAGATAAGATTGGTTGCTGCTTTCTGGAAGGCTGAACATCAGAAATCTAAATGGAAATGAAAAGTAAATGTTATTCATTGCATAGCTCTGCATTTGTCATTGGAGTAGTATTCACTGCGGGTTTTGTATAGTCCACTGTTTATTGTATTAACTCGTATGATTGCTATCCAAGATTAGGGTATCCATAGCTGTCCGTGGCTAGGGTTGCGAGGGGACTGTGAGTGTTCTCTGGGGACTGAACGCAAAATCATGTGAACCAAATGGCTGTTAACTGTGGAAAGTTTCTTCTTTCCTTGTGATGTCTGGGTGGAAGATATGTGGCCCACTACACATAGAGGACATAGTGAGATGGGGTGATCTGCAGCTTTATTCCGTTTGAAGGACGGAGACCTAATGTAATTACATGCTCTACATTCGTGGTCCATTATAATTTTCAGATATTTGCATAACCAAGTGGTGCAGAATGGAGCATTGCTTTGTGAGGCTGGTTCCTAAGTAGGAAGACTCTAGTTCAGAGTGTTGTTTCAACACGATGTATTGCAAATCTGAAAAATATTGTAGGTATTTTTAAATTTTGTACACAGAGGAGGAGGTGTTTGTTTCTGACCTGGCAATGGAATATTGGGCTGTTCAACCCTTCCGCTGCGGTGGCGAACGGAGGTCAGTAACAAATAAAAGCTGTTACCATCTGATGGCTGTTTGGTCACCTGTGAAATGTGGTTTCTAATAGACAGGTTTCCACATCAGAGAAGCAGCTACCGCAATTAGATGTGCAGAGCCAGCCCCCTTGTCTAAAGACTCTTTAGAGTGGCTAACAAGCACATCACGCCTCAGCTCAGCCTCAAACCCATCCCGCCAGTTAAGTGCTTCCAAACACCGTGTCGGGATATGTGATTGCTAATCATCCTTGGCGGGCTGGTGGAAAAAGAGGGGGTTTTATTGTCAGAGCTGTTGGCCTGTCTCTCCTAGAAAGGCTCAATCCGTGAAAGCAGAAGGAAAGTAGAGCGCGCAGCAGCATCCATGTGGTCCTGGCTCCATCCGAGTGAGTTGCTCACAAAATATTTAAAAGCTTCACTGGTCTTAGGGTATCATCCTGTGGAAGCATTATAGAGGGCACACTGTATCTCCCAGTGAAGCTAATCATGTCCAGACCTGATAGTAGTTACTGACAAATTGGCTGAGAAGTCGGTGATTAATTTTAACAAATGAGCTTTCTTTGAATGCAAGCTCACGCATGCCAATTATAACAGTATGCCTGTGATAAAATTAGGGATTTTTTTTTTTTTCACTTTAAGCTTCAAATCTGCTGGTGTCTGATTATTTTTTCCAGTGTCTTAAAACATACATGTTTTGTGGGGGCTGTCACTGGGGGTGGGAGTGGGGAGGGGTAGGTGCCCAGAAGTGGTCTTTCTCTCCCACAATACCCTAAATGACAAAGAAATGTCCAAAAGTGGTTGTAATTTTTAATTCTTTTTAAAAAAAATTTCTAGTGGTCAAGGGGTATTTAATGTATCATACAGTCTGGAAGGCCTCTAGTGTCTTCGGTGAAGAAGGCCTGATACCTGGTCCCGTAAAATCAAGGCATGGTCTTGCACTGCCTGTAAGTAGGCTTTGGATCTCGACCCCTGTGAGCCCTAGTTTGTATTCCAGCTGCAGGCTCCTTTTCAACAGGAGACAATAAACTCGGGTAGTAGGAAACAAAGCTCTTAGCAAACATACGTGAGTTGGGTCATATTTTGATGTGTTGAAGAAGGTGGTTTTAAAACAAAGCCCGCTTGGGCTAAATATATCATGAGGCATTACAGAGGAAGCATTAAGAATAAGAGGAGCGTGGGTATTTTTTTTGAAGCAGTGTACACTATGTGATTCTTTTTTTCTAAAGACTGTGGTGCTGGCGTAGGAACTGCATTAGAGCTGATTGGCAAAAGTGTTATTTCTTAAGAACACAAGTGCGGTTTATATGAAAATCAAGGAGTGATGTGTTTTCAGGCATTTAACTTGGATATCGTCTTGCAGATGGATGCAAGGCCATGATCTAACGTATCTAATGATACCTTGACTCCACACACAGACCTTTTTTTTTATTAGCCCAGCTGAAGGGCACAGAATATCAAGCGTGGTTTTACACTGATGAGTTTGCATGGCTGTAGCTGTGTGCTGTTGACATTTTCTTTATAATATGCCACCTTTTTTTTTTTTTTCAGAAGCATATCATTCACCCATAAAACACATGTTTTGATTTAAAGCGTAGTTAAAAGGTCTACTTAGCGGAAGGAGAAGTTTTACTAAGTATAAAAATGATTGCTTGGACAAAATGGAGAATAATGTGGCCTTAACAAAAGAGAACTCACTTTTGTTTTTCTTTTTCTTTTTCTTTTTTTTTTGGTGCATGTTTTGTTTAACATGCATGACTCTCGGCACCCACAGATTTAAAAGAGCTTTAGAAAAAGAAATTTAGAAAAACTGGAAGTCCCCTAAAAGATTGTTTCTTTCATTATCTTGACAAACCTTGAAAAGTAGTTTCTGTGCCTGCATAGTGATTATGTTTCAGAAACAGTTCTTAGGGATTTTATTATGTGCTGAAACATATGTTTATAAAAAAGACTATAACCTGGTGGAAAAAGTGTCTTATAATAATAAACCTGTCGATGGGCCATATGCTGCCATCAGTATGTTTGAAAAAAATAAATTCTTCTACAAGTGTTAAGTAAGTTTACAGCCTGAGTGTTAAGTTAGGGTCAGACTGTGACTGGCCCTCTGTGGGTTGAGAGGGGGAGGAAAACGCATGCAGAATCCTCCTCATGCTCTTTTCATTAGCTCATGCAGTGGCCGGCAAGGTGGAGCTGGGTAGCACCCCTTCCCAAGAGGCAGCGGAGGCTCTTTGAGCTCTGTGGGGGCCCCAAAGCTCGAAGACCTCCTCTTGCAGCTTGCCTGGGTGCTCCACAGGTTTGTGCCAACCCAGCACAGGGCTGTGGATTCTGTAAAACCTGGCTGCTCTTTGCATGGTCTCTCCTGAGAAGAGCAAACCTCTGAGGTAGATTATCTGCATTTAAGAGGTGGCAGGACAGATATATGAAGCCAGTACAAATAAAAGAGCTCTGATAGCTCCAATTGGATGAGAAATGTGGAAAAAGCCTCAGTTCTTACTATCTACTAGGTAGGTCATGTATATTTTATGGATTTTTCTGTGCATGTGTCACTTTTTGTTTTTTTAAATGTAGGCGAGGCAGTCGTGGCATCGACTGTGAATCTTTTGTTTCTGAAGAGCAAAAGTAAGATGCAGCATTTCAGTCATTCTCAAAAAGCACTTCTGTGTGGGATCAGTGTTTGGTAAATGTAGACAGTTTCAAGCCTATTCTACTTTGGATGCACTGGTGTAGTTCCTATGAATGGGAGTCATGCATGTGTGCATCTCAAAAAGAATGGGGCTCTTTGTAGCTGAGGCACTTTCTGTATGGAAACATACTTCACCAAGAAGTGGTTTTAATGTTCTAATGTTTTCCACCACTGATCAGCTGTGCACTGCTTGTTTTCCTGGCAATTCTGCAGGTGACAGTCATTGTCAAAAGAAATATCAAAGATTAAGGGGAATTGTTTAAAGTAGTTGACCGTGCTGAAGGCTGTGTCAAGAGATGCATGAGGTTGCCATAGTATCTGTTATCAAAATCAAGATTGTGAACAGAGCAGTCCCCACCAGGAGTGAATTCCTTACCCACAGCCTTTCCAGGGTTTATCAAAGCTTTTAGTTTGCTCAGGGGAAATTTTCTTCTTGAGGGCTGAGATCTTCCCACTGGGTTTTTCTGCCCAGAAGTCTAATGAGATATGTTGTGTCTATGTATATGAGGCTCCCAGTCTGGAAGAGGGCCTTGGAGAACAGAGGAAGTGGAGCAGAGAGGGAATGAGCTGCAGAAGAAGCACCCAGACCCCAGCACCGAGTTTGCAACCACCGTGGAAACGAAAATGGAAAACAGGCTGGATCAGTAACCCGTAGAGGAGGGGGTGCTTGGGAGTTATGTGGATGTTCCCTGGGAAAATTCTTGTGCACATCAGAGAGTAAAGCTAAGTGTGGACTGAAGGAGTACTAGGACAACAATGTCTGGGGAGAAAACCATCTGTGCTTGGTGTACACTTACCTTTCCAAGAGAGGCACTTGTGTACTGGCAAGACTTGGATGCACCTTGGGATTGACCATTCCTCGTCAGCCTGGTGAAACGTAGCTCCCCCACAGAGACTGTAAAGTCCAGCCAAGTTCTTACACCCAGCTGGACCTGAGGGAAGGGTCTTGGGCTTTGGCACTGCCTCCAGAGCACAGCTGATGAGGTGACTGAGGAGCCTGCAGCGGGCCAGGCTGGCTTGCCTGCAGGACATACAAGCCAACATGTGGTGTTAACAACTGCAGCGCTCAGAATTTGCACAAACCCACATTCAGTAATAAAATAGCCTGCAACTAGTCAAAGGCGCCAGTAGTAGCCAAGCAAATTTGGAATGTCTAAGCCAACCATTTTTAAGTTATGATGAGCCAAAAAAAATTAGGAAACAGTCCAAGAAATGAAGAACACCTCACTTTTCTGGAACTCTCATATCTCCAAGATGCCTTGGCTGATCTACCTCAAACTTTCCAGAGAAGCTTTCCTTGGCACAAGACCATGACTGTGAAATTTCATGTGACTGGGTTTTACTTTGTTGAAGTTATGAAGGTTAAAACCAGAGTTTATTATGGAAAGCTAATCTCTCCATTACAAATACTTCTGCATAGTTGATATTCATTCCATCTTAATTGTCCACTGCTATTTCTTGTTCAGGCTGATTGTATTTTTGCTATTTGTTTTAGTTGTGGGGTTTTTAAAAGGGTAAATTCAGAGCAGTGTAACTTGGAGACAGATTGTGTGTGGCTGCATACAGGCATATGTGGTAAGACAGAAGCACTCTCCTATATCTACTGGAGAATGAACCATAATTAAGAGTCCTGCTCCCACCTGTCTATCACTGGAGAGGTTTTAGAGCCCACTGTTTTGTAGGGCTCTTACCTCTCTGCTTGGTAGAAGAGAGTAGTTGACCTACTTTCACGTCCAAGTGAAAGATGATGTTGGTTGATGGCCATCATGTCATTTGGGGTTTCCCTGATGGCAGCTGTTTCTGTGGAAAGCCTTGAAAGTGGGAATAGCCTGAGATTGGGATCAGTGTTCTCCATGTATGCTCTTGAGCTGCTCTTCATGATGTCTAAACATCTGTAGCCCAAAATATCTAGCTGCCAGAATTGCAAAATTTCAGATGGGTATTAGAAAAGGTTTGTGGGCCCGGAAGTGCTTTTTAATTTTCAAATTAGGAGCCTTAGCTGTTACTTAATTCTGTATAGGATTGAGACCTGCTTATGCACCAGCCCTTTCCTCTGCTCTGAGGGCTGTTCTCTGAATGACGTGAAGGCTAAGGCATACCCTTGCAGATACGTGCTATTGTTAGATGAAGTCAAATGAGCAAAGGTCTCTAAATACACTGTATTTAAAGACACTGAATTAATTTGACTGAGTCACTTTATAGACAGATTGAGCAGGGCTGGAACAGATGTCAAGCTGGAATGAGCCTTCACCCCGAGGCAGGGGCTGAAAGCGTTTGAAGTCAATGCTTGACTGTATTCTTCTTTCCGGGGCTTGAATTTAAAAGTGCCAGGAGAGACTCTGCAGAGGTCAGGAGGTGCTGCTCCTGGAAGAGACAAGGTGCTGTTGATCGCTGTTTGGTTGGACTCTTTCAGGCAGGATCACCCAGCAGCTCCTGAGCTCTGTGGCTCAGGGGGCCAGGAGGTGCTCCGTGTCTTTGTCCTGTTTGCCATCTGTACTGGTGCTAGCATCCGCAGCAGAGGGACATTGCTGCGTCTTGCCTAATGCGGCCCACACTGAATACAGAATTGCCTGTCAAGATACGCTAGGTTATTATGGGTTAATTTCTGAAAAAAGGGTGTTTGCATAAACTACCTCTCGGAAGGCTTTCTATCTGCTCAGGCGTTTTATTATTAGGAGCACTAAAAAGACCAACAGAGCCAGCTAAAAATCAATCTGCCACTGTATAGGCAGCCAATGCGAAGAGTTGCGGGGTGGGTGTAATGTGATCACAGCTACTTAAACCAGTGATCAGATATACTGCTACAGTCTGCAAAAGCTGCAAGCAGTAGAGAAACCCCGCTGAAAACTCCTGGACCACGGAATTAAAATAATTAAGCCTTGCAGTCAGTGGAATATAAGTTGCTCTTGCAAGGTCGTCATGAGACAAATAAGGGCACAGCTGGAGCACGCTGTATGAGTGGAACGTGGTTTTTGTCGTGTGTGAAGCAGAAGCTCTTTATTATTGTAAAACAATATTTGTAAAACAGTTGAAAGTACCCTGAGGATTCTTCATGTGGGGACAGCACCAAAGCCCATAGCCATCAAAGCAGAAATGCAAAGCAAAATACGTAGGTAGGAAGATGTAGTTTTGATTCCTGAGCTAGCTCAAGCATCACTGCACAGCACTGTAATGCTTTGCATATAGAGCCTCCCTGAATGATTTCTTCAGTAAGGAGGTCCTTGATGGAGGAGAACACCTCAAGGAATTGTTATCTTCCTGGCATTTCTAGAAATAGTGTGTCTGGTGTCTTCAGTCTGCAGAGCTGCAAAGCTTTGAGTTACTACTGGTGCTACTCCATCCCATGCTTGCAGATCCAAGTTTCCAAGGAGTCTATTAACCCCCATGCACAAGCCTGAGCGAAGGGATAGAAAACAGCATAGCCTGTAATGCTGCAATATTACAGTGTTGTCTACTGCTGCAGTAACCCCTGCTGTGTTTGGAAGGTCTCAGGCGTGCCGACACCATGTCTAATCAGTCAAGCAGCCAATAGTAATTCATAGCCTTGACTGCTGAGAAATTCAGCATGGCTAAGATAGATATCTGATCCAGCTCAAGAAAGGAGTTCAAGGAATTCAAGTCCTCTTTTGACCGTAGTTTTCTTTTTGTTAGTGCCACTTTAGCTTTGTTTCTGAATTTGCTTGCTTATTTTCTAAAGAACGGTGAAAGGGTATGACGCTTAAAATAATTGAAATACATTTCATTAAATCCTTGATGTTATTTCCTTATTTGCTGACTTCTAGCATTTTAAGTAAATGAACAGGGACATTAATAATCAGATGATGATATAGCTATGCAAAGACAATAAAGCTATTAAACAGACACTGCCGTATGATAAGTGCAAAACGGACCCAATGAGGGTATGTGATAGAGTATGAAGTTTTCCTTACCTTACCACTGGATTAAACTCAGCCTCTTTGTATGCAATTTCTACCCCACCCCGGTTGTTTGGAATCAGCTATAAAGTAGAAGTTTAGTCAATAATAGCAGAGCAACAAGAGAGTTGCTTGTTACCCCACTGTCCAAGTTTCTCCAAAAGTTGTATTGGAAACCACAGCAGTTCCACTGTGGTGTTGGACTACAAACTAAAACTGAGTTTTTTGTTCAGATCTGCTAAACAAAAGAGCTATATTTTTGTTCTTTGAAATGCAATACCTTTTTAACTAAAAGATTCCCCTAATTTTCCGTCCGGCTGGAGTGATGTTACAAAAGAAGAAAATTGCAAGTCCCGCGTACTCAGGAAGTACTCAGGAAAATGTCAAGTGACTTGGAAACAGGCATGCTGAATAAAAGTGTCATCAAGATCAAGACAGATTGGGTCAAGACTTGGCAGCAGTGGTGACTGGTTCATAGGCCTTGGAGATGGTTCAGAAGAGGGATGCAATTTCTGAGGCTTTAGAAATCAGGAAGTGGTTATAGTGACATGTAATGCTGGAGGAAATACACGACTGTAATCTGGAGTCACCAGTCACTGGCTGAAATGCTGGAGAAGTAGTAGCTGGAGAGAGAATACACAGAGTACGTAAAGTATGTATTATATTAACAATGTTACACTTTCCAAAAAAGACAGTGCTTTTAGAAAGCTAATGTCGCATACTAGAAGTCTATTTTTCCCCGATTCTCTTGTGCCCAGGCCAAGTGAAATTGATTTTAAACTAAAGACACTGATGTGCCTGTTTCTTACAGTAGTGTGCTTGGCAGAGAAGTGATACATTAGAATTCACATAAACTTGGATTATCCGACTCCCAGAAAGGAAACTGTATATGTTACCCACTGACGGAAACGTGGGCTCCTCTGCAGCGTGCCCTTGGGCATGTTCTATTTAAGTGGCTCGAAAAAATGTGATTATTCTTCATGTGCTTGTCCATACTTGGTTTCTTTATGGACATGGGGCCATTTACAGTATCTGCAGTCTGGTGTGCTGCTTTTGCCGTAGCTTTTAATGGTTATCTCCACTTACTAAAAAACTAAGCAGAATTCTTGACATGATGGTGGTGTGGAAGGTTTAACAGAAAATTGTTACCTGCATGCACTGATAAAGTTAAAGAAATCAGGCTTTCCATTTGCTTGATCTGAGCCATACAAATTCTTTTCCTTTCATTTCTCTTGCCTCATGGTATAAAGCTATGTACGTCTGCTCATTCTTTCATCAGAAATGATTCAGACCTGAGGGACACTTGTAATTTGGAAGCAATTAGTAAATAAGTCAGATAAATACTATCCATTGAGAATTGTGAAAGCACATTGGATAGGATTCTTAGAGCTGTATCAAATTTGAACAATTAAAACTTAAAAAAATTATCAGTAGTTAGTATGATAAGTCCATTTCATCATAAATTAGTTCACTGTTAATAATTTCTGCTGCTTTTGGAACAATCTGAAGAGATTTAGCAATCTCAAAAAGCAGAAGAAAGAGAAAATCTGTAACTACTGCTTGTTTAAGAAAGGCTCAGTGGTGCTCGTTTTCTTATGTTGAAGTGAAAAACCCAGCTTCTGTGGCTGCTGCAGAATTGGACTCTTTAAGTGGAAAAGCAGAATGTGAGGTAGAAGATATGGTGAAACAAATGTGCTTTGTAAGTTGACCAGTCTCCTACTGCTTGTAAATTCATCTTAATATCTCTGTATTCCTCTACTTAAATGTCACTTCAGGGTAGTCAGATGCTACAGGATTCTGCTGGAGCTTTGCATTGGTGCAAGGGTGGGGTAATGGGAACACACAGAGCTGGACCGTTCCTCCTTGGGAATAACCCAGTGTCTCTCGTGACCATCCAGGGTCTGTTAGAGGTAATATCAGATTTCATATTTGGGGGTTTTATATCATACAATTCACTATAGTTACTAGAAGTACTATGAAATTGTACAATGCTTTAAAATGAAGTGCAAGTTACAATGAATTAAAGAAATACGCTGTTCCTATATAGAGCTCCTGCTTTATTGGATTGGTAAGTTTTGTGTAATTGTCACCAAACTGGGTCTGGTGATTGGTAGGTTTACTACTGGTGGCAGGTTTCCTACCGGTCAGAGTGGGTTACCAGGACTTTGCTATACTACCTGATGTCCAAATACAGATTCACAAGAGTTTTACTCTTTTAAGACAGCAGAGCAGGCCCAATCGAATGTTTTGCACACATACTGAAAAATCTGAGAAGTTTGGAGTAGATGGAAGACAACTGAAGACCAGAACAAGAGTCTCATCACTGCTTGACGTCATTTATGATTGCTGCCAGTATGTCTTTTTGCATTTTTATACCTGTATTTAGCATGAATTTCAATGTGTTTTACTCCAGCAGTTAAAAGAGCCCCAACCTAAAATAAGTAGGAAAATTTTGCTTTGCTTGCAGTCATCCTGTGTCATATACCCTATACCTCCTATAGCAGCTTTAACTTAGTAAAACATCTCTACTAGTATATGCTAACTAGAAATACAGATTTCAGAAAATAAACGCAAGAATTATGAAAACGTTAGCATTATCTCTTTGTTCAGACTCAGTGTGTTTTTTTCCATTTATTTAGTGTTGGAACAGGATTGAAGCAGGACTAAACCACAACAACTGAATAGGTTTGACAGGATTGGGTGTTGCTAAGGAATCAATCTATGTTAAAATGAAGATTTCTTTTTGGGAACAGTCTCTTTTTATGTTGGCAGAGAAAACCTTCTTCTGATTGATTTAGGGCAGTGAATTGGCTTCACTTTATTACTTGCCCTCTGCCTTTAGCTCTTAAAAGCTGCAGGCATGGTTTGGGGCTGTATTATGGTAGGCAATAAGGGACAAAACCACATAAAAGTTTATCACTGTCCTTGCAAACTTTTTTCCTGATTCTCCATATGGTTGGCTCGAGCATTGCCGATAGCCTTCCTGAGTGGCAGATGGTGCCATGGCGAGGGGAAACTCATGTTTTCTGGGTAAGCTGTGAACCTGAAGAGAAGCAAGGACTGGCTCAGAAAAGGCTCCCCAAGACAGCAAGCAGAGAGGTGTGCTAGGGAGGCGGTGGGCAGACCCCAGCTACCCCTTACCACAGCTGGGAGGGAGTCTGGTCCCATGGGTGCTGAGTTGCCAGGCATGCAGCAAGGGAGAAGAGGAGAGGAAAGGAGAGGGAGAAAGAGAATTTCAGGTGTCTGGCATCTTGCTGGGAGTTCTGTGCCTAGCAAGAGGATGCACTTCATCTGCATCTTTTAAGCAGATGCATCTGCATCTTCTAAGCAGAGGGTGCAGAAAATAGCTAGGGGGTTTGCATGTTGTGCCTGCTTAACGGCAGTCTTGGAAGGAAAGCGTTTTCGTGAAATCAATGATATTTCAAAGACCTGCTGAGAAAAGACCTAGCCAGCGTTTGAAATACTAACAAATACTTTAATTAAAATTTGAGAATCCCACCTGTTGAAGAATTGAAAGAAGGGAGTTACAGGTATACTGATTTAGCTTTAGGCTTCAAAGTCAGTGTTTAAATGGAGACTTTCCTCTAGAGGTAAAGGCACGGCAACAAGTCTCTGCCAAGTGTCTTAAGAAGAAAATAACATTTCTTCTTTCACAAATTTATCTGTAGTAGCCTGTAGATCTCAAAATACAAGGTTTTAGATTCCGTTGTCTGTTATGGTGGTGAAAATTAGCATCAAATGGTAATTTCACAGTTGTATCCTGTCCCATCATTTCAACTTTTAGAACAAAAACAGCTGATGCAAATAATCTAGCAAACTAGCCAACTCAGTCTTGCCTCTCACCTCTGTTTCTCACTGTTTTATTTATCTCGGAGCTTTCAGAGACCCTAATTTTTTTTTCTGCTACCTTATGCCTTTTAAAGTCACTTGTACTTGGAGGGAGTGAATGGCCAGCACTGGGAGAGAGGGTTTCTTGTGTTCTGCACATGGGCACTAATGACAGCACAAAGGAGAAGGTGAGTAGGACCCGAGTAGGTGATCATCCCCCTGTACTCAGCACTGGTGAGACCCCACCTCGAGTACTGTGTCCAGTTTTGGGCCCCCTACCACAAGAAAGACATTGAGGTGCTGGAGCGGGTCCAGAGAAGGGCAACGAAGCTGGTGAGGGGTCTGGAACACAAATCTTATGAGGAGAGGCTGAGGGACCTGGGGTTGTTCAGTCTGAGGAAGAGGAGACTGAGGGGAGACCCTATCGCTCTCTACAACTACCTGAAAGGAGGCTGTAGAGAGGCAGNTTTTTGTGTGGGTGTTTTTGGGGGTGTTTTTTGTTTTTTAGGTGCTTTTTTTTTTCCCCCCATTGGTTGGACTAGATGATCTTAAAAGGTCTCTTCCAACCTAGGTGATTCTGTGATTCTGTGAGAAAGCTGTGAAGAATCCAACCAACAACCTTGGCTTAATGGTCATGGTTCCTCATACTGGATTCATGACTGTAGCTGTTAGGGATCCTGTTTCTCAGCAAAATTTCCAGACAGGTAGGATTCAGGTTCCAGTGGTTTGTGTCAGGTTACAAACAGCTGTATTCCCCACAGAAGAGATTTCTGTTGATCTAGTCATAGTTTAAACTAATATTGCCCTGAGCCATGCATAAAACGGTGCCAGAATGAAGGAGAAAAAGAAACACACACAAGAAGTAACTTAAATACTAATACTACTTTATTTTGCTTTATGAAGCCAAACAAAACATCCCAGCTAGTGCAGGCTGGCTTATCATCAGTATAGTCATGTTAAGTATTAAAATATACCAAAAAAAGAGGGAAAAAATGTTCCAGTCCAGGAAACTTCAGTTCTGGATTGTATTTGTAATGTAACAAGGGCTAAACTGACTTCATCCTTCAGTTTGGCAGGCATTCTTCCAGGGTGAAACTTCTCATTCAAGCTTTTAGCCTCAAGCAAATAAGCCTATAGAAGGCAAGTTTCTTGTATGTATGTATATTAGTATATAGAAATGAGATATTAACAATTATAATTTTCTAAACGCTTTCTTAAAATTATGTTGCTAACATAAAAAATAAGAATTGGCACTGAGAGCTGAGAAACAGGAATAATTTATTTACTATTGTTCTTCTTTAGAGTTTTAAACCAAAGGCTTGCATGCTTTCTGGAACAAATGTAAAAAGACAAAATAGAGTCTAATAAAAAAGTTAGTAATAAAAAGCAAAGCAAAACACAGTGCCTATAGGACTTGGTTTATTGAAACATACAGTAGAAACATACTCTGCGGATGTAAAATTTACTTCCATAATGAGATAATGATAATCAGTATATCTCAGAAACGTTACTTCTTTAGAGTGGAAAATCAAAATTCTCCAACCATTTCTGCCTGGACGAATTTGTGAGTTTGGTCAAGTTTTCTTTTTTTTTTTNTATGTTTTTTTTTTTTTTTTTTTTTGTGATAGGATTGAAACAGACCTTTTGTAACTGCTTGCTCTCAGTTCATGCGTGTGTTAGTATAAACGTTTCCTTCTTTCAGGAAGCAATTCACATTGCCCTTTTTCAGTGCAATTACTGCTGTGTTAAGTTCAAGTAATATAGCATCTAAAAACATTTATGGAGCAAAGAAAAGAAGCCTTTTATTCTAACCTTGCCAAGAGCAGAAATAAAATGAGCTGTTGTGCTGGAAGTGTAGAACTGCATGAGGATTTGTAACGTCCTATTTCTCGTGGTTTAGTCTTGTGTGCAGCCTGAGATTTGTGTGATTTAATGAGACTGTGATTCGTTTATCCTGTCAAGCTTTAAATAAAAAACCCTCAAAGCACTTCCTTCCTTTTTTGAATTATGTGTTTTTGCAAGTACGATATCAAAAGCTGTCCCTTAAAAAGAGGGAGGGGAACCAAATACAGTTATATATGTTGGCTGGATCTTTTTTTTTCTTATGCTTTATTAGACACTGAGTAGACTATCTGTTTCTCTACATCTCTCCCTCTTTTTGGGGGGCATTAATTGATTCCTGCTATCATTTTCAATTATACATGACATCAGAACACAGTTGTGAGCATTTTCCAAACTGTGCTTTTGGAGGGGGAAAAGGATTAAAACCTTCCTCTGTGGGCAGAGAAGGGTCAGTCCCACATAAAGCCACACTGTGCTTAAGATGCACAGTAACTCCTGCTTGTGCTGTGGGTCTTCAAGCATGAAACTGTGTCTGTAGTTTGGAGCATCTCTCCATGGGGTGTGAAGGGACATTCACAAGGTGGAAGAGGGAAAAATATGTGAGCCTATTTTGGATGCTAATCCACTGCAAAGTCAGTCAGAGGGTGTCCTGGTGCACAGAGTGGGAGGGGAGCAAGGGCTATGTGAGGAGCACTGTTGGTGCCTCCACCAGGGTCCCCTTTCCCAGGCAGAGGGATGGCTGGAAGCATCAGCATATTGACCTTGGAAGGGCTGCCCAGAAGGAAGGGGAGAAGACACAGTGTGGGTCTTGCTGCTCACTCAGATCTCCTGTCTGTTGCAGGAATCTGATTGCCTCTTTCCCATCAGTTGTTTGGGAGATACAGGGTAGGGTGTTCTGAGCCAGAGCCTGCCCTCAGCAGGAGCAGGATCACTTGTTGCTTTCCTGGATGGAAGGAGGTAGTTGGAGGGAAGGATGTGATTGTTCTGGTGGTAGGAAGTTTTTTCTTCCAGCTCTCACCCTCTTAGTGCTGAAATGTCCCAGCCTCTAGCAGGTGGTGTTTTGATCTTTGGGCACGATTTCTCTTCAGTCTTTCTGCCTTCCTGCCCTCCACGCTGTTCTACAGCTGGGCTTCCTTCCCGCCTGTCCCAGCCTCCTGCCAGCCTCCCCCAGGTCTTGCGCCTTCCTCCCTCTATTGGCGTGCTCGCTTCCTCCGCATTGACCTCACCTTAGCAATAAAAATAAATACATTAATAAGGCAGTTATGTATGAACAGAGGATGCACAAGTAAGAACTACTGAGATGTGAGATTGTAGCCAGCTGGCATGGCGTTTGTACAAAGCTAGATCCCTCTGTGATTGTCCAGTGGCATTCTGAATTTCACTTTGGAAAAGTGACTTGCACTCTCTTTGGATGTCTGCAGTGGTTTTATACTGATGTAGATGTGAGTTTGGTTTTGGGTTTTTTTCTTGGTGCTTGGATCAAGAGACAGTACTGTGGCAGCTGAAATATGACCAAAACCTGTCCAAAACAGCCAGCTGGTCATTTTGCAAGGGCAGAGAAGATACTTTAGCTGCTTCTCTAATATTTGTGAGGTTACACTAGGGACTATGGCTGAAGTAGTGGTTTCTGCATCCATGTCCCATGGGGGAACCACGCATTGCTGACATTTGCTGCAACTCAAAGCAACCTTGAACCTTTGTATCTTGGTGTGAACAAGGCCAGGGCACAGCAAAGGTATGGTAAGAGCAAATGGCAAAAAAAGGAGTCAGAAGTACGTAAGGCTGAGTGCAGGTGGTACATGGCAACCTTGAGAGGCTGTAGGGGCTGAGTTGAGTTATGTTGTGAAAATTGCTTATTTTCAGCAGAACTCTGTGACGCATCTTCCCCTTTGTAGCTTTGATTGAAGAGTCTGGAAGTGATTTACACCAAAGTTGTGATGAATTTCACGTGCAGTGATAGGAAGTACATTTCTACAGAAACTCTCAGTTACAGTAACAAGAGCGTGGTCGACTCATAACCAGTCTTTAAAAGACAAAGAGGTTCCGTTGTCTCCCCTGACCTGAAGTTTGGGAGGAAATTCTGGCAGGAGCGTTGAATCTCGGTGTGTATCAGAGTGAGAGCTGTTGTCATAACTTGTGAGAAAAGATGCTGCGAGTTGGGTGGGTGGAGGTTGACCTGAGAGGTGCAGTCAGTCACTGCGAAGCCAGCTTTTCCCTGGCCCTTGATGCTGCGACGAACATTTCCATTGGCAGTGGGATAATCTGCATGTGAAGGCTAAGAGCTGGTATAGTTATTTTTACTTCCCTCCTGTCAGCCCACACTCGCGTAACCTGTATGTGGTCCCTGGGCTGTGCAGGCAGCACTGTGGGCTGGAGGAAAATGATAGGTGGCCTCCATGCCAGGCAGCTTGAACTTGATGATGGAGCGTGGAGAGTGGGTATCAGATGCACAGAAGATAGGTTTGACCTCCCACTAAAGCCTGCGGATTTATGTATCTAAGCTCCCATGCTCCTACAGAATAATCTAGGACACGTTCCTTGGCAGAAGCCCCACTGAGCATTTCTCCAGCTGCCGAGTTGCCAGCCCGAGTGAGTTTTACTGCAAGTCTCACTATATTTGGTAATTTTCTTCCAGCCTAAGCTCATGGAAATGGGTCATTATTAGAAATTAAAAATAATTTTAAAAAAGCTACTCCACCCCCTTTATCTTGAAATCCTAGGTTGTATCAGACAACCTGAGAATGGGCATGCTGCCTGCCTGCATCCCCAGAAGTAAAGAACCTGAGACTCTGCTTTCCAAAGGCCCTGTCTTGGGACACTTGGCTCACATTTAACAGTTGATTCAGATTAGCAATACCATCGTCTGCATACCTCCTAAGGAATCTTCCCTAGGAAGATAACTAAACGTAAGTTAAAAAGGCATTAAGCAATATTAGGGAAAAAAAATAAAAGAAAAGTAAAAAAATGCTGCTTCTGAGTTGTTTGGACATTTCTTCTTTGTTTCAGAAGACATTCTGTTATGTTGCCACGAATAATACTGAATGCAGCTTGACTCCTCTGAAAAGAACGTTGAAGGAAGGAGCCAGATTTATTGGGACTAATAAGGAAGTTGTCCAAAAAAGATTCATTAATTAGGAGGCCTAATCACAACCAATAAGACATGTGCCCAGGCCATCAACAGATTAATATACATCTTTTGGCAGTCACCACTCCCCACAGGCTTGCCTGTCTGTTGCTGCCTACTGTATGGCTTGCGCCGCAGAAATTATGTGATAATACTCAAACCAATTTGGCACTTCCCACATGAGAGGATGAGTGTGTTTCCCCACCCTGGAAATGCAGCCTCCAGCTGTCTTGCCCTGTCCCAGAGGTTTCTTAATACCCTGGAATGAGCTGACTAAGAGATGAAGCAAACTAAAGGAGCATTTGCTATCTGTTCAGGCTGCCTAAGCTTTCCATCAAATAAACCCTGGTCTGATTCCCAGCCCTTTGGGAACGGTTGCCCACAGCTAACATTTGCTACCCCAAATAACCCTGAGGTGACCTTCTCCCTGCAAAGCTGCAGCCAAGAAAAACCCTATTTAACATAACAGTGCGCAGCTTAGAACATCAACTTGAACCATCCTGACCTCTGAGCTGCTGGGGTCTGTACAAATTAATTTAACAATAGACAGTGTTGAAAGGGAGGAATGTTTCAAAGGAATAAAAAAATATCTCCCTCATCCATCTCTTCTCATTTAAGAAATAGTCAGGAGGCCTACTTTAGAAAAATTAAAAGTGCTCCTTGTTGCAAAACAATGGGCTTTAGAAGGGGAGGGGGAACACACTGGCTTCTTGCATCTTAGCGTAGCGAAATGAAATTTCCCATAAATGGGGTGCTGCTTTTGGAAAAACAGCCTTCAGTTTCAACGGGGGAATTGGCTTTATTTCCTGGGATGCTTCAAAGATACTCTTGGGGTTTGCCTTTCTTTTTCATAGCTGCTGCTAGTATGTCTATTAAGCAAATAATTCCCCCCCTTTCTGCCCACTTCACTGGTTCGTACCTTGCCTCTTGCTTTCCAAGGCTTTCAAGCAAATAACCTGGCTGGATAAGAAGGAAGCCCCTCTCCATATGGTACTTAGAGCTTAAATCAGTTAATGATTGCAAAAGCCCATGAGATAGGAGATACGTAGCAAAATGGGATCATCAGCTACTGGGGGCAAACAAGCTTTATTACTTCTGCTAAACAGGACCCTCAGTTGGGTTAAGTCTTGGGGGCTTTCCCCACATGCAGACTTATTCTTCTGGTCTCCCTTAGCTGGAGCTTTGACTCCAGCAGTGTCATTGTTTGTAAATAGGGAGGATTATTACAGCAGGGGTGGTGAAGTTGGAGACAATAAGCAACGGTAATGGAATTTTTAAGATTTGTGTCAAATTACTTTGGAAGCTTGAAAGCTGTGTGATGAGCATAGATGACAGAGATGGAAGTTTCTTCCTGAAGCATCCAGTGGACTTCAATAATTACATCTATGAAGCCACCTGTTTTTCTTTATTTATCCAGTGTAATTCATTATGATCATAATTTCTGGTTTCCTACACACATGTTTTTCTCTTTGCCACTGAGTTGTGCTTTCTTCAGGAACTCAGGGCATGAGCCCCAGCACATCCCTGGGTGGTACCGAGGGAGATTCCCCAGTGAGCAGCAGAGGGGTCTGCTGCCAACAGGGGTGGGTAGGGGTGGGTGGGAAGACTGTGGAGGGGCTACCCTCTCCTCCCAGACATTCCCAAATCTGGGGATTGTGAGGTGCGAGAAGCTGCAGGGGCTGAGGGGGAGAGGACTACGTGTTTAGTGCAGAGGGAGATAAGATAAACGGATATTTCTCTGGCTTTACTACAGCTTTCCACACACAGCCTTTAAGATCCTGTGAGGTTGTAGGGGTCCTCTTCCAACTAATACAGTAATGACCTTGAATTTGCTTCCAGCTCAGCTGTGCAGCTGGAGGACAAGGCTTTTCTTGTGAGCAAAAAACATTAAAGCAGCACAGAGATTTGCCTGCATAGCTCCGGTCTTCAAGAGATTTGAGTATCCTTTTTGAGGCCCCACTTGCAACAAGGGATTGTAGATAAGCTTCTGCAGTAGTTAATGTGTAAAGTTTTCGGATTTATTCTCACTGGCGCCTCTCCTTTTGCTTGCAGCATTGACAAATATACTGCTGTGGGCTGATTTTTTTTGTTTTACACAGTTCATTTTATTTGCTGCATGAAAAAGGCAATTGTGTGCATGCTTGTATGTGCACACTGACCAAGGCGTGTGTGCTTTTATGACATTCTAAGTGTTGGGGAGGCAGGGGGAAATTAATTTGCTTTGATTTTTAAATCAAATAATGCAACTTATTTTTTTTTTTCAGATTGTAACCTGAATGTCAAATTTAGGAGTCCAAGCTGAGGCACCAAGCACATGCGATCACAGACAATTAGAAACTTTCATAGTCTCACACCTGAATTTAGAGTAAACCCTTGCTATTTCTTACCAACTGCTGGTTACAAGATCAACAAAACTTGGAAAAACTGAGAAAAAAGTGAGATTTTTGTTATGGCTTATGTTTAAATTGTGCTTGGACTTGTTACGTGACTCAGTGGAAAATGTTAGTGACCTCTTCCTTTATAGCTTTGACTTCCTGCAAGCTTGTCTGTTAAAAAGATTCTGCAAGATGCTTCCTTTGCAGATCCTGTAAGAAGTGTATATTCAGCAGGAGAAACATCTGAGTGAGCAGAGTCTAACTTACCCAGTGGTTTGGAAGCCATGTGTTGAAAAGTGCTGGGGAAACACAGCAGGGAAAATGATAAAAAGGGATGAAAGCAGTTCAGACGGGTGAAGAATGCTGATTTAAAAATGCAAACCATCTGAACACAGGTTGCAAGAACTACAGGGCAAACTTCAGTTGCCCAACAGTCCTATACTGTCAGTCAACTCCCACAGGACATCTCCTATAGTGATCTAAAATTGGAAGGGGTTGGGGGGAGCGTTGAGGTGCTGCAGAGAGCAATCTTGAAGCAGCAGCAGAGAGCAAGTAGGAAATGGGTCAGTTGGAGTAATAGCTTTTTTTTTTTGGTTTGGCTCACAGAAACCACATGAAAACATGTGTGGAGCACAGGGTTATCACACTCATGAATAATTTTTTTTTCGGTGTATTAGAAATGGAATGTGTTTGCAATGAAATCTGGTCATCGAAGTGTGACATGAATCCTCTCGCTCTGTTTGGACACTGCCTTAAGTCCCAAAGTCAGCTTGCTGTTTTTACTGTTCTAGGCTTTGTTCAGGTCATTAAAATAGGCCGTATTTGGAAATGCGATGCTGTGGCATCCCACGAGGTCAGCAGAAATGCTAGCCTGAAGTATCCCTGCTAATACCACCTGCGGTTTGTTCTCACCTCTGCATTGTGGTAGGCAATCTCTCCTCCGTTGTGCTGAAACAACTGGATGTGTGACCACACTGAAGTGGATAAACGAGCTGACCCAGTTAAACAAAAAAACCTCTTTAACATATATTTCAACACACTAATCCCCTGCTGTATCAGTTTACTGGTCCAGTTTGTAATATGCCGTCTCTCTACATAGGGGAGGTGGCGGTAGCGGTGGAGGCATGGTGCAGGAATGAGGGACAGAGCAGGGAATGCTTTACACCGCCGTTGCGGCTGGTTTCTCTTTGATGTGACAACACAGCCTTAGTTACAGCTTTGGTCTAAACTTTGCACTCGTGGCAGATGCACTTCAGCAGCCTGCAGAAATGGGATAGCGTCTGCTGACTGTGGTTTTGGTCCCTCCTGGTGGTCAGGTGTAAGCAGGCAGTGTGTTATCAGCGATGCCTAAGCTGTGTGTGGTGTTTGGATGCGGTGTGATGAGATGGTGGCTCTTGAGGCACAAGCTGTTAATGAAACCCAAGCTGGCCCCTGCTCCGTTTTCCCCTTTTCTGATCACAGCTGGTACAAGTGGCTCTTAAGTCCCGCCATTAAGCGCTCATTGAAATAAATGGGGTTAGAAACAAAACTCCAGAAGAAGGGGTTTATTTTTAATCCAGATCAGGTAAGTGATCTGTCACTAAGTGGTACTCTGAGTTACACTGCAGTGTAGCAACTAAGACTAACAAAAACTACGATTCAGGGAGGTGAATGATAAGGGTTACGAGTTATGACCCCACTTTCTTTAGCCAGCTTTGCCACCAATGCCCAGGCCACTTGATTAGGCAAGGGAGTTCATGTAAGGGCATAGTGTGCGTGATTGTCTGGTAATGTGTTAGTGCATTTTTCTTGGAATGCAGCCCCCTCAGTCAGCCTTTATTTCATTTTGGACCATGCATCCCTCCAATAACACACGAGCTGTAGAAAATCCCCAGGTATTAGTAGAGCAGATTTCCAAGTCTAGGTTTGACATTGCCAACCCACCCCCTTCATATAAATCTCTACCATTATCCTAAAGGCGTGTATTTAGTTAGTTCTGCCATCCATCCCCCTTTTTGGAAAATGCAAACCCCTCATGCCTCCTTCATGCCACCTCAGTGTGTGTGCAGCATCCATAGCAGAGATACAACAGTCACTCTCTTATCTGGGTCTGATCCTGGGCTGCACTTCCCAACAAATCATAGAATCACAGAATGATTAGAGTTGGAAGGGACCTTAAAGATCATTGAGTTCCAACCCCCCGGCCATGGACACCTCCCACTAGAGCAGGTTGCTCAAAGCCCCATCCAGCCTGGTCCTGAACACCTCCAGGGATGGGGCATCCACAACTTCGCTGGGCAACCTGTTCCAGTGCCTCACCATCCTTGCAGTAAATAATTTCTTCCTAGGATGTGGCCCACTGATGCTGTGCCAGTTCATACCAGCTAGGGAAAAGACTCCCCTCCGACCTGCTGGTGTGATGTTCTTCTTTGCTCTCCCACAATGATATCCACAGAGCACTTCCTTTTCAGGACTGGGGCAGAGGAGGGCTGCCCAGTTGAGAGTTTGTGCTCCCTGCCTGGTCCATCTGGGGACAGGTTTGCTCACAGTCCCACTGCGTAAGGATTTGCAGCAGCAAAAGAGAAGACAGCTGATATTGTCCCCACTGTGCATACAGCTGGGCATGGATTTTGCTTTTGCTCTCTTAGTGCTACACTCTGTATAGCAGAAACAGGCAGGCACATGATCTCCCCGAAGGCAGGATCCAGTGTTACTGTAGAAACTGGCCACCAGCTTCTTTTGTAGCTAGCAGCTGTCACTGTGTGGTTACAGCCAAAGCCTGTCACTCCTACAGTGTCTGCAGGGTCTGGAGTTTGTTTCTCCTTCTGAGTCCTCCGTGCTACAGCTTGGAGATTAATTCTGCGCCTTCTATCAAAGCATGTTAAGATATTTCTGAATTGCATCTATTTTTAGAGCCATGCTTGATTAATATTTGATGTTCTTTCCAGGTTTCATTTTCCTTCACCAATACTTCAAGGCACAGAGGAGCTGGTAAAGGCATTGCCATGAAACCTAACTTGAAGCAATGGAAACAACTCATGCTGTTTGGGATCTTTGCATGGGGTCTGCTTTTTCTGGTGATATTCATCTATTTTACTGATAGCAACACTGCTGAACCAGTTCCCAGTTCCTTTTCTTACATTGAAACTAAGAGGCTTCTGCCCCTTCAGGGCAAGCAGAGAGTCATCATGGGAGCCATACATGATCCATCATTCTCTGAAACCATTGATGGGAACGAGGTACTTCTTAATGAAGATCTTTTAGGTACATTTAAGTCGGGGACTGGAAGTATTAAGAAATGGACTGATTTGGAAGATGCCTTTAGGAATGAAGATGAATTCTTTCCATCCCAGATAGGAAGAAAATCAAAAAGTGCTTTCTACCAAGTGAATGACGATTATTTATTTGCTGCTGGTCAGCCTCGGCCACACAACCACCTACAAGAGATAGCAAAATTCATCTCGGCTGATGAGGATAATCCAAAAGTAAATATTTTACAGAACAACTGGAGCCATCAGAGAAGAATGAGGAGGAGGAGCATAAAGCACAGGAGAAGCCAGCTGCTTGACGAATCTGATGACTGGGATGGGCTATATCCCACAATGTCGAAATCCTTTCTTTACAAGCTTTGGAAAGGGGATGTCTCTTCCAAGATGCTAAACCCTCGACTGCAGAAGGCGATGAAAGATTATTTGAGCACCAATAAGCATGGAGTGCGGTTCAAGGGGAAACGAAACTCCAAGTTGACAGGAGACCAGCTATTCTGCGAGCTAAAAGAAAGGGTGAATGTGAAAACAATAGATGGCAAGGAGGCTCCCTTCTCCACTCTGGGATGGGAAAAGCACGTTCCCCAAATTCCACTGGGCAAATTGTATACACATGGTTTTGGGAGCTGTGCTGTAGTTATGTCTGCTGGTGCAATACTGAACTCCTCTCTAGGGGATGAAATAGGTGGGTGAAATGCATCTGTTCATGTGCTTATATATGTACATGTCTGTATTCATGTTTGTCTTTCAAAAGGTTCATTCTTGTCAAGCACAGGTCTGTAAAGCTGGTTGTTTTCTCTCGCTGGTGTTACATGAGTGTGAGCTTACAGACTTCAGTGAGGCTGTTCCCTTTCAGGACAATATTACTGAAAGAACAACAGGCCTGAAGTATTAATTTGATTTAAAGAAAACAATGATGCCTTCGTGTCATATTACAGCTTGTAGTATAAAGGGGGCACTGGTTTTATCACATCTGCCATATTTGACGTTTTGCTGCAACATATGTTTATTTCTTCAGCAGATTAGAACCATGTTCAGGTTTTATTCTGCAAAGCTGTATCGTACCTGTCTATATTTCATGGTGGCTCATAAGGAAACTGCTTGTGGTTTTGCTGTGCCAGACTGAACTTTGTCTCCATGCCAAGAAACAGTAGAGCATCCTCTTCATCTCTTGCATGTTTTGAGTTAAGAGATGTATATAATTTGGACCCTGAAGCAGCCTTGTGTGCTGAGGTCAAGTTCCCTGGCCTCTTTTCCGAGAGTGAATTTAAATGAGTTGAAGTTATCTCCTCCTATTCATTTTCCCATTGCTGCACTGAGTCAGTGAGGTTACAGATGTTCTGAGTTGTCAATGTTATGCAGAATTCCCCAATTAAAGGTGGGAATTTTGAGGTAGCTGTTCTGAAAAGGATTGTTCAGCCATATAACTAAGCCAGGTCAAGTTTTTTGGATTTTGGATTATTTTTTCCCCCCAGAATAAGTATTATTACTCATTTTAACATCTCAGTAGTTCTTCATTTTAGTAGTACACGTGCAGTATGTTAAGAGCTATGAAAGAAGGATGAAATGTGTATCTCAAACTTGCTTCTGGAGCAAGAAGAGTTATCTCCTTCAGCACTCTATAAAAGCCTTTTGATATGCACTCATTAATCCTCCCATCTTCCAGGACTTCACATCCCAGTGCTTCGTTGCACTGTATCATCTCTTGACACGGATGGGTTTCCTTTAAATATCTGGGATATATTAGAGCTGCTATCATTATCAAACTACTTTAATAGGCTTCCAGCACAGCATGGGTGCCTGGCCAGTCTTCAGCTGAAATATTAGGGTAACCCCCCGTTACACAGGAAGCCCCACTGATTCAGAAATCTTTGGGGTGAAATAGCTGAACTGTTCCTCCCTTCTCTGGTGTGTTATCCTTGACTGAAACAAACAATCTTCTGTCCGTGTACCCCAGCACACTCAATTTACACTGGTACAGATTAGTGCTGTTTTGGAGAATCCACAGCACACTGTGACATACTTTTATACTTATATATTACAGCATGCATCATGACATATTCAGGTGCAGCTGAGGTGTGGGCTTTGGTGCTTGACGTGGAGCCTGGGGCCTGTATGCTCCTGTGTGTACCCATTCTCTCAGGAACACTCTGGGTAAAGAAAGCTCATGCTTTCCCTTCTTTGAGAAAGAATCTTGATTTAGTTAGGAAATTGTCATCTGGTGCTGCCTAAAGGAAGGAAGTGCTGTTTGGTAAGGCCTGCACTGAAGTTTCAGATCTCCTCCTACCTGTTGAACAGGTAAGTGTGTGGGGTAGCAGGAGTCACAGAAGATTTTTTCCTAAGTGTCTTCCAGGCCAAGGTCAAGTACTTCTGAGTGATAAGAGAATTTGGCCCTAAACTGGGGGAGGGGTACAACTGACTGCTTACAGCCATCCCAGAAGGACCTGGTGAAAACCTATGGGTCTTAGTGGACAGTGCATCTCCTGGGAACAAACATCTGTTTGTCCCATGGGAAAGAAGTTATGCTTCCCCAACAGAGTCCAGACAGGATGTGTTACAGACGAGCTCTTGGCCGTTGCTTTCCCCCTTCCCTCTAGTCTTTGGAAAAGTGAGAAGGTCTGACCAGGAGGAGAGAGATCTGACTGATCAAGATGCTCTTTTTACTTGTGCATGTACAGGTCTTCTCCCAAAGTTGTCACCAGGGCTACCAGCTCTTGGTTGAAAATGCAAGCAAACCTGCATATCTGGAGGCACCTTGGGCAGCTGGTGGTGCTGCTTTTCGGAGTCAGCCTGGCAGCTGTGCTAACCTCCTGTGTTTCCACTGAGGCATGGCAAAGTGAGCATCATTAGGGAGTGGGGAAAAAAGCAATTGATGAGTTCCAGTTTTTCAGCCATGGGCTTTACAGCCTTAGTTGAGGAAGTTGCTGCAGGCAAAAGGCTTTTACTATTTATCCTCCTGAAAGAAAAAGAGGCTTTAAGAGAGCAGCAGCAGAGAACCTTTCTCTTCACAGGCCTTTAGCTCCCTCTTCTGTGCTCCTGTTAGAAATGCAGACAGAAGTGTTAATTTATGTTCTGCCCTTTGCCCATCTTCCTTCCACCCCTCAGATTGTTTTTGAATTAAACCAGGTATGGAAATACTGTGCAAGTGCAGCAAGCACTTCCATTGGGATCATGCTCTTTAGTGGGAGACCCAGTTATTTTGGCATCATAAGGAAGGGATCTGAAATCAAACCCGAAACTTTTTATGTCTTTAAAATTGTTATCTCCAAATACTAAGATTAATATCAGTTGACTTAAAACCAGCTGTTATTGGTGCTAGGCTGTGTCCTGATCATATTTTCCATGGTGAAGGAAAGGTGTGTACTTGATATGAAGAACGAGCGCTAGTAATGTTGGAAATAGAGCACGCAGTCTCTTAAGGTACAAACCATAAAATTCCCATTTCCCAACCCAATTCCCAGTTCTCAGCCAGCAGATTGCCAAAAGGTTGTCAAAAATGAGTCCAAACTTATGTTCTTAAATTCATAAGCAGGTTTCAAAAAGGACCTTTGTTTTTCTTTTCCTTCTCCAAAAATGTGGAGTACCTGCAGCTTCTATTGACTTCATGTCCTCTAGCTCCTACTCAATCAAGGTGCTTATGCGTAGACAGATGAAGGCTAGGTGTTGAAACTAGGGCTGTCCCTGCATGGGGACATAGAAAAAGCCTCCACTCCTTCTTAGCTACAGAGAAGTTGGTCTTAGTAGACGTTTGGCAAAAAGCTGTCTTTTCAGACAATGTGTTAAAGAAGCTAAGTATGGCTGAGATTAGACTGACAGCTTCATGTCTAATAATGTTTTCTTGTCTGGAGTACAAGAAGTCTGGAGATAAGGTGGGAAAAAGCAGAAGATCCCAGTTTGATAGGATCAGGCCTGAACTCCATTGAAGCGTGGTTGTTATCTTTGGAAACTTCTGATTCCTCTACATTTTAATTCACTGAACAGCTGTGAAATTTGCCTATGGGTTAAGGCATTCTATGCCCTTTCTATCCTGATCATATTCTCTACTTCCATTAATAGAAGGGACGAAAGCATACCAAATAGGGGGCTATTGACACGGACTGTGGTTCTGGACAATGGATATAATGTTTTACTCTCTCTCATACCTTTTGGGCTTTGAAATCCACTTGACAGAAGCACTGGGACGGTGATTATCTTTTATCCAGCAGCAGTTTGCACACAGTGTCTGCCCTTGACCCATACTTGACCTATTGCTGCTTTCTATTCTGCATGGCTCTGAGGTCAACAGCTCATGGGGAAACTTTGGCAATTCAGCTCTTGTTAGATCTTTGCTACCAAGGGTTCCTCAGGTTTCTGTGTGTGAGCAGGTTTGTGGGCTGAATTCCCTACAGAGGCTCTTTAAGACTTGTACTGACCTTGAGAAAATAAGTACACGGTATGACTAATAGGTTTGAGGTAGCCTGAGATTTTCAGGTATTATAAAATACCTGAAAGCACAGGCTTATAGTTAAGCATTGTTATTCATTCAAATGTGCAATTAACATGCTTTCGCACGGAGTAATTCTTTGTAAATTTTGCAATAGAAATAGCGAGCAATTGTGTGTACTGGGTGTACTATTAACCTTCCCACACTAAGTTTATCCAATTAAGAGAAACATTTAAGCATTGCAAGCCAAATTAATAGATCATTCTGCACTTTTTTTTCTGGTGTATTGTAATAATGTTAATAACATGACAGATGCGAGAGGATTTTTATTTGTGTACAGTAAAATGTTTATTGCCCTTAGAATATCAAGATTAGGAGAAATCTGTAAGTTTTGCATTAGCTTAGATGATTTATTTATTTTACTGTTCTATATTATTAAGAAAAACAATGTACTTCCTCATTTATGCCTTTAGATTCTCATGATGCTGTTCTAAGATTTAATTCTGCTCCAACACGTGGGTATGAAAAAGATGTTGGAAATAAAACAACCATGCGGATCATTAACTCTCAGGTAAGATCTTCCTTTTGTGCATTCAAGTCAACGTAATTTCTGTACAATATGACATTAAATTAATAACTTCTGAGAAAGACTTAGGTGATCTGGGAATCAGCTAGTGATTTAACAGTCATGGTGCAGAGCAGGTAAAAGTTCTCCCTTACAGGGATGTTCACACTGCTGCCACCGTAGAGTGACTGCAGTAGTCACTTGATAATCCCTGTCTCAAAGAATTGGTTTGTAAAGTTTCTCATGTGTCCTACATCTACAGATGTAGAGAAGGCTCTGCAGGATGCCAGAGCTGTCTGTACAGAAAACCTTCACCACACTGCCTCCAGGATCTTCATGAAGTCCAAGCTGTGGGGATCCCAAAGCTCTTTTCTTATATTCTCCAGTTCCCCAATTATTTCCTTGCTGGAAGGTGAAAGAAATGGGAACTGAGTTGTCATAATACATAACTTTAGGCAGGTCATTATTGAAAAATTTGGAACGAACTAGTAAAAAACTTCAATGTACACTGGACAATACGTGTAAGGTGAGTTTGTTCACCTGAATGGAAACAGAAAATGGGATTTTCTGCATGTGGGTGTCAACAAATAATTCTGCATTGAGCTATAGTGACACCTTATGGTTAAGAGTAGTTTTTCAATTTTGAAAAAAAACCCAACACCCTGAACTCTAGTCTTGAGCAAACCAAGCCTCTTTCCTCTTTATGAAATACAGCTAAAATCAACTGTTAAATTACTGTGAAATTTTATGCTGTGTTACAATGGTGAGCTAGCCGACACCAGTAGTATGATTGACCATCTAGCATGCTCTACACCTACTTATTCTTGCTGAATAAAAGCAAAATTCTTATGAATTAACTTTTTTTTTTTTTTTGACTGTTCTTTTTTTTTTACTGTGAACACAAACATCCTGGTTTCTGACCATGCCTGAACTCCGGTGCTGGGCAAAGAGGAGAGTTTAGAAACTTTATATAGTTTACTAATTTTAGTGTCATAAGGCTCCCTGTAGGAGATGAGAGAAATGCCTCCAGGGACCAATCTGAGCTTTGTTAGCTCCTCAGAGAATCCAGAGAGACTAAACAGGTAAATTAGCCGCTCTCTCCTGCTTCTGCTGCTTGCAGTGGGCTTGGGTCCTCCTGGATACCAGAGGTGCTGCAGTGTACTCCTGCCAGTGTGGTAATGGAGGGTCCCATGGTCTTCTCTGCTGTGCTGTGCACTGCTTGCTCTCCACAAAACCTCTCAAGAAAACACATGACATGACTAAAATTCAGGCAAGATTTGTTCACACACCATCCTCTGAAATGCATTCTTACAACATTCTGCTCCTTCAAAGAGATCAGAAGCCACCCACGATGCTCTGGCCACTTGTTGAGAAACTGGCTCTCCCCTTCCTGGGAGAGAAATCTGCGCAGCCCACTTGATAGACATTCCTTGGGTAACCCATACAGGTTACTGACCCCCCTTTCCTCCATGCTGTTGGAAATTCCTGCATTCAGTTGATGAAGAGGCTGCTATGGCCCTCTTCTTCCCTCTTGTTCTCTGCTGTGAAATTCCAAAGGACATGAAGGAAGCCAGTTCAGCCACAACAGACATTGTTATTCCAGAAGAAACTCATCTCATACATATGAATGCAGGCTCACTAACAGTGAAATTTGTGTGGACAACAACTCCAAAGGACTCTTGCTTACTGAAAGGCAAGTAAGAGCTCCTTTGTGTAATAACTGTAGAACCCAGCTTTTAAAAGCTTGACCTTTTGGTCTGTTTACTCTGTACTCTCAAAAAAGGAGTTTACCTTCTAGGGTGAAGCCTGCTCTGAGAAATGGAGCTAGGGATGTCAATGGCAGCACGACTAATTCTGTTCTTGTTGTAGAAGGCTGATGGAAAGTCATTAAGCTCAAAGTTTATGGTAGGAAGAATATTACTATGGCAACAATATTTTTCAGAAGAAAAATATGCATAATCAAATATGGCTCATTGGATCCTAAAGGGAAATGAAAATTAGTATGAATTTATTTGTCTGGAATGTTGATTAGTTTAACAGCTGGAGCCAAAATCATGCTGTTTCGACCAATGCTGAAATCATACAGCTCAATCCGGCCTGAGATTGCATGCACCAGGGATCAGAGAGATCGGGTTAGGCATCGAGGGTCCGGGAAGGGATAAACCAGCAAGAGTGAAAAGGAAACTTGAGTGGGGCGGGAGGATCCGGCAGAGGATCAGGAGACACAGGAGAGAGTATTATGAGAGGAGTAGATCAGAGCAATATGACAGTTACTTCAAAAATAGCCCTATCACATGCCTGTTCCTGGAATTATTTTTCTAGGTATACCAGTCTTTACATCTGAAATGAGACTGTTTTGCTGTTGAAATGAGAAAGCAATCAAAACGGGGGAAGACATTATCCTTGAGTGCTGTAGCCCTTCAAAGTAAGCTGCTCTGTGTCTAAGAAGAGGATCCTGCTGTCTGAAATACTGGCACTTGCGTTTTGAAATTCCAGTATACACAGTAATGTTAATATACAATTATGCAGCATCTCAAGTGGTCCCATCACATCCCTCACAGATGGAGAGTAGTAATTCAGCATACTGCTTCTTCAAACTGTCATGAGTGCAGTTTACGGCTAAGCTCGTTTTATATATCTTTAACAAAACAAGTTGCTTGAAATTGAGCAGAATTAAAGCAGAACAAAGGGGGGGGACGACACACGACTGTTCATTTCAGAGAAGGATTTTGCCATTTTTCTGGGTCCTGCTTGCCTTTAACAATTGTGCAATTCTTGGTGTGTGTGTTTGCAGATTCTCACCAACCCAAACCATCACTTTGTCGACAGCTCTTTGTACAAAGATGTTATCTTAGTAGCATGGGATCCTGCCCCCTACTCTGCAAATCTGAATGTGGTAAGGTGTCTGCTTGCTCTTTTCTTCTCAACCAGTCTGAAAGCACTGGAGAAAATAAATGTGTTTAGTACGTCAATCTCCTCGTTCTCATTTGTCACAAGCCACCCCAAAGTCTATGTTCATTTGAGGAGTGGGGAAGGCTGTTTCTGCATAAATTGGTCAAAATTGTTTTATTGATTATTGATCAAAAACATTTTAGTAGCCAGCACTTGTCCTGGAATAGACTGCTCTAAGACACTAGGAAAGATGGATAACGTGTTTTTTTTTTTTGATAAAATACTGCTATATTCATGTAACAGTGAGTTTTCTACGTGCTTGCCAAGGATGGAACATTGCTAGATTTCAAAAGGAAGTTTTATCAGGAAAGGTGAAGAATTACATCCATTTCTTCCCACCTTCCCCTCTGAAAATGAAAAATTTCTAATGAAAATTTCTCTTGGCTCCTTCCGTGTTTCTCAGGCTTCCTCCCCACCAGTCTTCCCTGTGTGCCCACTCCCCCACAGCCATCTGTGCCCCACTGTCCGCCCCCACGCTGAGAGCAGCAGACCTCCATCTGGTTGTCACTGGGGGAGTCTGTGCTTTGGCTGGTGCTGCAGCTCCAGCGGACCAGTTGAGCTGATGGTTCTTGGCAAGGGGAACTCGGAGCTGAGCAGGCTGCAAAGTAGAAAGTAAAACTTCATCTGCTCAACTCCCTTAGCAACAGATTCCAGAGGCTGCCTGTCTCCTATGCAGGCTGCTGTCAGGCTGCTTCACGTGCTGCTGATGCCACCAGCAGGGACAGGGACACTTTCAGAGGAAGGTTCACCCCCTCGCCTAGGTCTTGTGTCATGGCTCTTTGAAGCCCTTGTTTAACATGGGCCTGTGAGTGGGAGATGAGGTTGGCCCGTCCTGCTGCAGTGAATTGCTTATTGGGAGTGAGTCACTGTATGAAGAAAAGAAGCAAAAGTAACCCAGAGCCAGGACTGGCTTTTTAGGACAAATATCTACCTGCTTTGCTACATTGCATCTGTTCTGAAGAACCTGGACACATTATTTTGCATGTAGTGTTCAAAACACATCGGAGATCGTAAGGCTATAAAAATTCTTACTTTTTTCCTTGCAGTGGTATAAGAAGCCAGACTACAATCTGTTCACTCCCTACGTACAGCATCGCAGGAAGAATCCAAACCAGCCATTTTACATTCTCCATCCAAAGTTCATATGGCAACTCTGGGACATCATTCAGGAGAACACTAAAGAGAAGATACAGCCCAACCCTCCTTCTTCAGGTTTTATTGGTAGGTGTATAAAAGAGGGGCCCAATAGACACGTTAGATTTAAAATATATACATATATATGTGTATAAAAACTGTAAATCTGTACATTGCATAAGGATGAAGTCCATATACATGTACTATTTGTTCTTGGTGCTCTATAGAGAAATGACATGCTAAAACAGACAGTATGAGAACTATGAAATACTTGAGTGAATTAAATTTTCTGCTTTCTTGCCCTTCAGTACGCATAATAGATTTACAAAACATTCATACATCTGTGAGAAATTTGATTATTCCATATTAATTTATCTATTGAGAACCTACTCGATTCTGAAGTTCTTTGTTGGGATCATAGAGCCAAGATGTATCAGAGAAGTGAAAGCATATGGCAGATGGCATAGAGGGGATGAAATCACTGATGCAGTCTGACAGGCCAAGCTATATTCCCTACACAGGTCAAAGAATGGGATTTCCCATACCCTGTCATAGATTCTAGTGCTCGTTCTTAAAATGTCCAAAGCATCTCCCTTCTTCTTATGCTTGAAGAATAGTTCCACTGTATTTTTTTGGTCCTGAGCATTTATCCTGGGCTTTGTATACAGTAGTGGCATCCCATGACAACCCAACAAAGGCCCAGCAAGATGGTGTAAAGGTGTCTGGGAGATGCCCATCTAAGACCTGAGTGGATTGTGCTTACCTGGAATGTAACTGGAAAGAAGAGGCCTTGTGTGTTGTAGGAGGATGTCTTCGCAGTTGGTTACTTCTTGAAGTGAGATTTTTGGAATGTGCTTGTAAAAATTCATAAGGAGAAGTCTGGTCATGTGGAATGATCTCACCAGCAGTGTTCACGTTTTGCAAAAGCATTTATTGGAGTAAAGAAATTGCTGATAAAAATAGGTTAACAGCTGCTGATCAAAAGAATAATGAAGAGGATCATTGTGCTGTCAATCTGTACTTCCACCATATATAAGAAACACTTCAAAAGCTTTCTTTGAAGAAGTGGAGTTAATTTCACTATATGAATAGAACAGTAATCTTCAACACCAAATCTAAATGTTCCTGACAAAAAAAAAATCCATCAAGCAGAGAATGCTTTGAAAATATCAATCATTAAACAAGCGAAAACATTATCAACAAAAGCTGTACAGATAAATATACTCTGTGTATACAGATGCAAATTTGGCTCCTTCACATCTACTGGGAATTTTATTTAAATTGTTCTTTTCCAAAGTTGATGCTTAGACATTTTGGTAATGCTATTATTAGCTTTAAAAAAACAAGGCAGTAAGATAGGCTTATTGGGAGTCATAGCCACCTCACTTGATAACTAGATACTGTTCATATAGATGCATTTTAAATATTTTAATAGAGAGAGGCTTCCTATTTTAGCAACCTTATTGAGTGGATGCCTTTGCATTGCATGCATGTGTGATGGGATACAGCACAGAAACAGACTGCATATTGTCAAAGGTAGACATAAAGGGCAAGATAAAGCCCATTTTTCTCAGAAGAAATGTAAGCATCCAGCCACCAGATCTCAGATTTGGATTCCACTGGCAAATCCTAAAATGTCACAGTTATAAGGGACAAATTTGTCCTGTCTTTTGGCAGCAGAAATAAGAGTTACCTGTTCACTTCCTATTAATACATTTTTCACTGTGAAATATGAACTCAGTCTTCCTCCCCTCTTTCTGAAGATAACAAAGCTCAGTTTTTAATTGAGGCTGACTGTATAAATCAGCTATCTCTATTTTTACCATTCTGCTGTAAGAAAACTGTTCCAATACCCTCCTTGGTAGCCTATGTAAACAACCTAGTTCTGACCTTACACTTTTGTCATCTGAAGATCAAGATTAAAAATGATTCCCTGAGTGTCTCAAGAAATTCTGTGTGGATTAAATGGGATGGTACATAAGCATTCAGAAAGTTTGAGGGCTTTTAATATTGTCTAGATTAAATATAGAATTTTCTCTGAAGATTTTGCTCCTATCCCTTGCTTACTAACTGAATTTGCCTTAAATTTCTACTTACCATAGTCTATTAGTACACTTTGCTAGCTTACCTCTTCTGAGGTGGTTTTACTTGAAATTCACTTTTATATACCCTTTCACACTGAGCACCTGTTCTCTTTTTAAAAAGCTAGTTGAAAGCTGTGACTGCAGTATTCTTTGTTTTTTTTTTCTACTCCCAAATCCAAACGTGGTCTGTGCAGATTTTTACATTTTAGGTTGTCTGTGTAGGTGGTAGTCTTTGCTACATGTGGTGTAGCTTTTAGCTTAACGCATGAACCACTGAACACAAAATGATAACTAAGCCCAAATTACTTTATTGTTGGGAGAAAGAAGGGCTTGTTTGAGGATTTACAGTTGACATTACAGATTTAACAGTTATGCATCATTAATAGTTGATAACATTATTTTAATCTTCATTTGCATGCATCGAGACAATAATACAAGCAAGACTATCATTACACTGCAATATTGGCAGATCGTTGTATGACTAAGAACTTAAATTTGAAATGGCTTCAGAGAGCATGTTGAATAGAAGAATGCAGCTGAGCTCCAGCTCTGCTTAGAAAAAATACACTTGCATGAACTGAAAGAAACAATTCAACGTATTAAGAGTTGCCTTTATTACTGTTGGTTACTCAGCTGTCTGTCAGCAGTTGGTGATGGAAAAGCATAGTACTTACTATTTGCAGCTCAGTTTTGTTCAAGTGTTATCACATAAATAAATAATACCACCAAATACATAACCTTTAAATTCTTCTTATTCTAATAAAAAACACTCTGAAATGTGAGCATCTCCTACTTCCTGAAATGCACCAATTAAAGAGCAAACTCTCCTCTTACACCCCAAATCACATAAACAAATCTTTACTATTCTAGTGTAAATTTGAATAATACATTAAAAATTATTTCAGCATTATCAGCATTTTCCAGTCTACACTCATATTACAGAGTACGTGATTGTGGTTAGTGTACGGCTTTTTGCATTCAGCATTAAGTGATAAATATGTCATTTTCTAGGTCTACTATATAATGTGAGTGTCTGTACATCAAAGATGACAAGTATTGCACTATTTTTTAAGCGTAGGCAGAGGGCCATTTGGTGACAATTAAATTCCTTAATAAATATTTGGTTTTCTTTCATTATAGTTCATGAACTAAACAGAGAAGCTTTTTTTAGTGTTTTAAAAAGCCAGAGCTATTTTTACTATATGTTCCAAAGAATAACTGAGGCACATTTGGCCTGGTTTCCTGTGTTACCTGAAATCCAATCAAGACAGACTATAGAAATAGACGAACATATAAAAACCTGTACGTTCTAAATGCTTTATGTTTACTTGTAATGATATCAAATGCACAGATTATCAAACATAAACTTACTAGTATGTCTAGCTAAATTCTTTTCTGTAACTACATTTGTGGTGGTGTGTGAAATAAGACACATTATGAGCAGAGTAATCAGATTACGTGTATTTAAATGTTTTCATCAGCTCTTATATTTTGTTAAAATTAGGCTGAGTTCTTGCTAAATGTTTGAATTATACTTATTCTAGATGCTTTCATACAGCATCTGTTGTATTCAGGTATATTAAACTATTTTATTTAGTTGCAAACTAGAGAACATTCTTTTTAACTACAAAGCCTAATTGTACTGTACAAAAGATGCATGTTGGAAATTCAAAACCTCTTGAGTTATTAAAATTGCCAAGAACAAATTGAAAAAAATTTTCTCCTTTTGATTAGGATCCATAGTATATGTTCATTTGTATAAACTATCCATGCAAGGAATTTAATTTTATTTTAATTCTGATTTAAATGTTTTCAGCACTGATTGTAAAAGCTCAGGGGTTTATTTGTGCCAATTGGACTGAGTTTAAACATACCAAACACTTCCCAACACAACAGATATCTGCAAAATAGGGAGAAAAAGTTACACATCTTTCTAAGGATTTTGAAATACTAATACATAATATTTTGAAATACATACTACTTCATTAGCATCTAATATTGTACTGTTATAACAAACTTGCAGGTTGACTTTCTCTGACAGCCACATCATTACTTTGTAATAACATATTTTTAAAAATTTTTAAAGAATATTTTATGTTCATAATCCTTTTTTTTTAGTCCAATGCAATATTCTGGAACGTTGTCAGTCAATTATAAAGCATTCATAAAGCACATATTTGAATAGTTTACCATAAAACAACTTTTCTCCACACAGGCAGAATTATTTTCCATTTTTTCCATTTTCACAGTTGTAATCCGAATGGGACTTTAGAAAATCCAGCAAGGGAATTAGAATATAGAGTGGTCTATACAGAAATATCCTCAGTTGTCATTTTCAATGTATTTGTGCACCAATCATGTTTGCCAAAGCTAAAATCATACCAGATACCCTGACATTTTCGTTACCATGCAATCAGTTAATCATCAGATCTGGAAGAGAATGGGTCTGATAATCATTTTCACTCCTGTTTACTGATTTCAGAGTCATGCCTACAATATGTATTTTTGCATGCTTCCGTTAACTTCTGAAAAGATTGAACTGCTCCATTTCCATCCTTGGAGATATTCAGTACTGGGCTGGACAGGGCCCCAAGCAACCTGATCTAACTTCAAAGTCATCCCAGCTCTGAGGGACTTCTGAACTGCCCTCACACTTCCTTCCAGATCTCATGGCAACCTCATCACTCAGACTGGTAATATATCTGCTGGTTTGTACTGGAGCATAACAGGTTCTTGGCCAAATGCCCTAGGCACAGTAGTAATACTGCTACCACTAGATTAATGCAATTAATCTAGTTAATCTAGTTTTTACTGATCTGTTTTACCACCCACTGATGAAAAGCAGACTTTGTGTTGTGCTCCATGGACTTCTCTGATGGCATTCACTCTAAGGAGTGTTTCACCCTTTTTGACATTGACATGCTATAATAATCTATTGGCTTTCCCTTTCAGGTTTTACTTTCTCTTAAGTTGTGCATGTCCTCTGGCCTTCCCTACATATTTTTTAACTTTTCTGCTTTCACTCCTGTTCCTGTACCTTAATCATTATGAATGTAAAAAAAGCCATCTCCTCTCATCTGAATCCTTGCACATAAAATTGACTTATGTTTATGGATCATGGCTAGGTCAGTCAGAGAGCAAGACTCATGCCACCTAGCTTTAGATGTCTCCAGAGCAGGTCTGTATTTGTGTTAATCAGCCTCAGTCTTATTAGAGGGGAAAAAAAGCTACCTCTTAAATATGGCTATGAGGCCTGTGTTCCTCTCTATGTGTGAAATTTTCATCTTGTACTGGGAGTGCAGGTGGAACTGATGCAGTACAGGTTTCTGTGCTGCCACTCAGGCTTTCCCTACAGTTAACAAAAAGAAACAGGAACTTCGGGGGTATGACTTGTATGATCCATTTTTAAATATCTACTCTGAGATGAGGAGACACGCGCTTTCTTCTCCTAACAACAAAGGAGCCTGTGATACCTATCTCATGTGTGGGTAACTGCACTAGTGGGCGCATCTGGTCAGATGAATCGCACCATGTTTTCATTTCTTCTCACAGTGCTCCTGGAAAAAACAACTACATTGTTTTTCATGAAGCTCCAAAACTGTCTGTCCTGGGAGAGCAGAGGAGAAGGTGCTTGGATAGCAAGAGACAGATTCTTATTTTCAGTTTCTGCCTAGTCACTGGAGAGGAACAACGCTTACAGGGAGCAATTCATTCCACCCTAAAGTAGAGAACCAAAATTAAGTCAGATGAATTGTGCCTGTCTCCTGCATAAAGAGTGCTTTAGACCAGCTAGGTCAGAGATGGGCATGAACACCTCAGTGAGATTAATTCTGCCCAGGTTATAAGGTGTTGGGATAATGACTATCTCATCATGCTCATTAATGTCTCCTTAGGTCATGTGTAAGTCAGTCTGTGCTGTTTTATATATAGTCATTATGCATTGACTGAAAATTAACTCAAGCACTGTTAGCAAAGACAAATATTGAAGTGTAGCATATGGAAATTTTTCACCCTACAGGCAATCAAACAATTTGGTTTTCATTCATACTGATGCTGATGAGGAGTGCTGAGACATGAAACAAACTTGCAGATGATGCCGAAATGGGCAGTGAAGTGAAAAGTACATGCATGAAAGGAATAATTATATGGACCTGTACTCTGGGCATTATAGGGAAAAGAAGTCAACTTGGAAATTACAGCTAATATGTGTGGGAGGAAATGCGAAGAGATTCAGCCGCAGAAGAGAAACCTAGGAAGCAATAGTACAGAAAGAGGTGTGTAAAGATAGCAAATGGGGTAACATGGGAAGTGAGATAGCACTTTGCAGAACAGACCGGCAAGCAAAACAGGTTAACAGAGGGTCAGGTCAGCAAGCAGTCAGGTGCATACCTCTTCTTTATCTTTGGGATTGCATTCAAAACATAGAAGTTCAAACATAATTTTAAAAATATTATGTGAATCATGTAAGTGCCAAAAAGCTATTATTATTTAAAAAAAAAAAAAAAGCTAAGATCACTGAAGGTAAGTGGGAGAAAGAAAGGAAGATGTAGAAACTGAGTTGTGAGGTAGATGAAAATATAGACAGCTTGGCACACTTACACCTGCTGGATACAGATGTCAGTAACTCACTGCAATATTATTAACACCAAGCAAAGAGGGAAGCTGTGTTAGAGTGGTGCTGAAAAACAGGCTGGAATGAGACCTGTAGCCCAGCAAGATCTGTTGGCAGCCCTGTTTTAGGGAGTTAAAGAAAACAAGCCAGATGTGGCATTAGAAGGTAAAGAGAATAAAAACTTCTTTTAAAGACAGTTGATTCATGTTTTTTGGGAACTTGGATTTCAGTAATGATTCTGCAACACTAGGGCTGTCCCCCATGAAGGAGGGTTCACATCCTCTAAGGCACAGAGCAGGACTGCACCCATTTATTCCCTATTTTACTGAGGGCTTTATTCACACAAAGAAAATAGCTTCTTTATTAAAAATGGCATTTTTTGGCTTTTTCTTTTTTTTTTTTCCTTTTCCTCCCTTCTATCTTTAATATAGTGCTATCCACCTTCTGTTTTTGAACGAAAAAGCAGGGCTAGATCATTCCAAGGGAGAGTTTGGGATCCAGTTAAGTGGAGGAAACTACCTCCTCGGCTTCATGTAGACTGCCTATGTAATACTGCATGCCCTGGGATCTTGCCCATAGGTGGTTGGGCTGGGGGTGCTGGTTGGTTTCTTTGTTGGGGGTCTGTTGATGTTAGAGGTGCTAAAGGAGAAGAGATCTGGCACTGCCCATCCTTTTTCCCCAGAGTAGGGTTTTGGCGTTTGAAATGTGCACCATGTCTGGAAGCCTCAGGAGTGTTCCCATTTCCACCAGAACATGTAAGCCTCTGTAGACCAAGGACACCTCTCTATGTGGTGGACATAGTGTCTGTGTGGACACCTCTTTACTGATTGTCTTAGCTTATCTTTCAGTTTGTTGACCCTAGACTTCAACACAAAGATGTGTAGGTCAGCTGTTACCACTCAGACACTAGCCTGTGGAGTCACCGTCTCTCCTCCCCCAAAACATCATTGTCCAGCGTAAACAAAAACTTGAGTGGACTGTCAGAAATTATGGTTATTTATGAGCAACCTAATCTGAAATCCCCAAACATGGACCGGATGGAACAAGGCAGAAAAGGCAAGGCACTACCTAGTTTAAAATAGTCCAGCATGCCTTTTAGATTGATTCTGGAGTACATTGATCCACAGATCACTAATCACTAAAACTCTACCACTTCTAAGTGCTCCATTAACTAATTTACAGGAAAGTCAATGATATTGCTTAAAATTTTGTCATTACTGAACTATACCTGCAATGCTGTGGTCATCTTCACTGTTATTAAGGAACTTAAAAGAGAGTCCCAATTTTCCTTCTTGACAGTTTTCCTACCCCACACATGGCAACTTCTTTTATTAATTTTAAGGTTAGCTGGGTAATGCGGCAGTGAAACGAAACACACTCAGGTTAAGGCTTGCACTTTTTGTCAGAGCCAATTTTCCTAAGACATTGGTGGTCCAGCTTTTGAAACTGGCTCCAGGTTTGGCTCCGGGTGCAGAAGAGAAGTCATTTTACTGTCTGTTTCTGGACGTGGTTCGTTATTGCACACATTTCCACCGTCTGTCCTCTGATTCAGCTGGATAACAGTTACCTTGGAGTGGCAGGTGGGCTCTCCATCAGTGGAGGAAGGAGGTTGGCAGTGGAAAAGCTGACGAAAGCATTTGTAGAACTGAAACAACAAACAAACAATTCTAGACGTAGCTGCTAGGGAGGCTACAATTCAGAGCATATCTGTAACAGCTTGAAGGCAAGGAAACAGTTTAATAAGCTTGAACTTTTTGCCAAATAGGGATTAAATACTTTTTCACCATGAAACCGTTTCTTGCCTCTTAAGGCTAAAGTTCACTTAAATTTGTGGACTTTTCCTTTGAAATTGATATAGTTAGCTTTTCTAAGACCATAGACTCTACAGCTGCAGAACAATCTTAAACATTTACAGAACCTTTCATTTATGATAAAAGAAGATTTAATCACAGAAGTAATTGGTTTTCAGTTACTTCACACATCAGGCAGGGAAAAAATCATTTTGATAATCTAATGATACACAGCAGGGAGAACATAAGGTTCTTTTCATTAGCAAGCCATTGAAATCTCCATGTTCCCAAACTGCAAACTAAACTTCAGAAAGTGGCTTTGCTTAATTAATGAACCAAAATAATTTTTTTTGTTAATTCATTTCACTTGTGAGATCTACCCAACACACCTTTGATGCTTTATGATTCCAAAGCTGTTGTACAGGAAAGAAAAAGACCCAAAACAATTAAATCAGTTCTCCTTTGTAAGTGCAAAGTGAGCAAAATTATACTGTTTCCTCTGGGAGCTGAGGGTAGTCATGTTCAACAGATAGGGATGCTAGGAGTGCAACAAGTGCCTCAATACATTTTCTATTTTTTTTTATTTTTATTATTTTTAAAGTAATATCTTTAAAACCAAAAGGTGTTCAAGGCTTACTTCATCATTTTCCTTTCACATGGCTATGTGAAACAGAAAAGGCTCCTAGAAGCTGGGATTGATGTGAAAGTATTGCAATTTAGACAGTGCTGTTGGTCAATGTCTGATACTAGTCCCTTTGAAAATCAGCAGCCATGACAGTAAGATTTCTCTTGTTTCAAAGCTATAAAGACCTCCTGTTAGTACAGATTTACAGTAGTGCTGTAGGAAAACAAAGTTTGCATAAGCCCACCTATCGTCCTCCTGTATCTGTCTAGTTTTGATCTTGGGCATGGGATATGGAGAGTAACAGCACCATAGTACTGCATCTAAGGTCAAAGCAAACCTTTACCCAGCTTTAAACAGAAAATTAATTTCCATATGGCCTTTCTTAACCATTACTGAGAGTGCTGATGATTGCCATTGATATGTGATAGGAAAAAATGGGTTGGCATTTTGTGGCTTTCTCATTGCTGAGCGGGAGGTTATCAGGGACTTTTCCTTGTGACAGAACTACTCTGAGAAGGAGTTCACCTTCCTTAGCCTCTCTTCGTGGTACTCATCACGAAATTGTCAGAAGCTGTGAGCTTTTGTGCCATCACTACATGGCTAATGTTTCTTTATATACCGTTCTGCATTTATTTAGGCCGCCTTCTTGGTCATGGCATCCTGCCTAGAGAGAAACAAGTAGATGGAAAAAGTGGAATTGGTTCAACTCCAAACTAAGAAAGACCAACACCGTAATAAGATGGAGATGTTTCAAGGAGTATATTGATACCGTGATATTGCCAGCGATTGGAATGAACCATCCAAAAGTTGTCAAGGAAAGAAACATGGGTGATACTGGCCCATCTTTCTGTTCTTGTTTCCCCTTGTCTGGAGTACAAAAAAGGAAGGTGAAATCAGTCAGATTCCTCAAAGCCCTGGTTTAGTGTGTATGCCAATATTTGTAAGACACAGATATTCAAAAGCACAGAGTAGGATAGGATGGTCACACCTGGAATATTTTTTTTCATTTCCTGTAGGTGGCAGGTCAGAGTTCAGCTGTGGAAGGGGTACGAGTACCAACAAGAGCTCCTTAAAACACCAGACAACTGCTCTGTGTATGTGTTTGTGATCTGTATTCTTCAATTGAATGTAAAGACCTGGTCTGTCTTGCTAAATAGCTTCAGAATTGATAATATAGTAAATGGAATAAATGGTACGAGGTAGGAGAAAGCATTCTTCTCATTCAAGGAGGCTGGTGGTGGTATGCAAGTCCTTTATAGGCTTTTCACTCTATCCTCATGAGTGTTGTCTTACCCTATCAACTCTACAGGGATCACAGTCTTTATGTATCAGGAACAAGTGAAAGCTGCTCTAATAAAAGGAAGTATTACTTCACTTAATGATTTTACAGAAGTAATACTTGAGGTGTGCAACAGCAAAGGGAAGCAGGAAAGAAAAACAGACTAGATGACTGCAGGGAAATTTCTGTGAGAAAGATGAAATCTGGGGTTCACGTTTGTTTTCATTGTCTGCTCCAGGTATCCTCATCATGATGTCCATGTGTAACGAAGTGCACGTGTATGAATACATCCCTTCAGTCCGACAGACCGACCTATGTCACTACCATGAACTCTACTACGATGCAGCTTGTACCTTAGGGGCCTACCACCCCCTGCTCTATGAGAAGCTGTTGGTGCAAAGGATGAACAAAGGTTTGCAGGATGACCTGTATCGGAAGGGGAAAGTCATTTTGCCAGGGTTCAAAGCTGTCAAGTGCCCTGAACGAAATAATTTCCCACACTTGTAAAAGAGAGTCTTTCAGAAACAATGTGCAATAAGGTACTACTGTCGTACTATAAACAAGAAGAGAATACTTGAAAAATGTATCTTAGACCAATCTAGTCTTGAGTCTATAAATTGTAATTAAGTAGCAGGCATGAGGAATACTTCTTTTCAGAGCCTGAGTATTTATTACCGCTTTGCAAATAGTTAAAGATTAAAAAAAAAAAGTCTTAGTTCATGAAAGGTGCAAAGGATATACTTAGGCAGAAATATAATGTATTGTTGTGGGTGTGACTGTCAGAATTTGTCAGTGGTCTCTTGTGCCACATATGCTAGACTGTAACTTTTTTTTAATGAACTTATTTAACTGCTAAACCTGGCATTGTGAAACAGCCTCTGTTGTTCATGTACAGAGCAGCCAGTCGAACAATGCAGCATTTCTCATGGTTCCATGGGATTTTCACACTCTCCAAGAATGAAGCAATCATTGCTCTGAGCTGTGCAGTCATTGACTAGAGCGGACGTTAATTCCCGTTTATAAGCAGGCTCCATAATTACGGGCCTCCAACTGCATCGGGGTCCTTATGGTGGCTATAAAGTCAGATGGCAATGGCTGTACACACAACTAAACCAGTTAAACTACTGGATATACTTTTGATGTCAGACACCCCATTGCTGCATAGGGCAGTGGGAAAGAGAAATATCTCATTTCTTTAGAGAGCAGCTAACGTACTCATAACCCATTCAGGAAAATACTGTCCCTGGGAGGCCTATCAAGAGGGCGTAAGCAAGATAGAAATGATGCCTTCCTTTCATCTTCACAGATAAAAAAGATCCAGAGAAAGCCAAGGGAGGCTGTGCAGCACTCACACATCACACTGAAAGCAAGTGTAGAGGAAGCTCACCTTTCTGCAGCAAAGTTAGCATTCAGGATTACAGACATTGTTTGTTAGGTATTTCATTGGGATCCAAATCAAGCTCACTTGTTCGCAAGTTACTGCTGTTAAGAAAGTATAAGGAGTTTTCTGACAAAAGAAGAGTGTATCAGCATTTTTTAGTTAACATTTGAAAGACTATACCCCAGAGAAGCTGTAATGTCTGCAGAAAGCGTGACTATGGATTGCATATGGAGATAATTTGGTATTTTCATTCCTAGCACACAATGAGAATATTCTCTAAGGCACTTCTAAAAATCTGCTTCGTTGCTAATGTATTTAAAGCATTATTTTTCATGGCAAGACTTGAGTTTCAGATTTTCCAAGTGGCAGGAGGCTAATGTTTTGGGGTTCTTTTTTCACCCTTTCTCTTAGGGTAAGTTGAGCAGAAACGTATGTATGCAAAAGCAGAGCTATATCCTACTCGTGTCCATTCAGTAAAAAGGCAGACAGCTCAAAGAGCCTTGAAAAGAAAAGCTGAGTGATTGTGGTGGAAAGTATTTTTTGTCTTAAGCAACAGAAAGACAATTGAAGAGTGCACACTATTAATGACTCTTTCCTCTTCAATAGTAATATAAGTATAGTCACAGAATCCTTTTTCTATCACTCTGCATTTTGGGTTTGATGATTTTCACTCCTCAGAACTGAAGAATATGTGTCTTACATAGGACTTCACCTTCTTTTTCCATGTAGTCTTTTAATTTGACCTTTATGATCCATTTAAGGTTCATTTTGTTGACAAAAAGTAAGTCCAGATGATCTAAAAACTCTACTTCTGTATCGTGTGGATAGTTATATCCATAAATAATTTTGATACACATCAAAATGAATAGGTTTTACTCATGCTAGCCTTAGACTCTGGATATATTATATTACATACTGATTTCTTTTTAATGGTATGTATGGCAGCAACTTTTATTCTTAAAGTTAATATCTTGTGGAGAATAGATAACTTACATAGAACTAATCTATTTTTCCATATGTTTGGTACCCTGTTTGCCAAACATTTGAACAGTGCAGTCAAACATATCTCTCTTTCCTGTATGCTGGGTTAGCAACCTCATGTTTGTAAAGGCAGGGAGTTGATTAACTTTTAAGGACTAGTGAATATCCTACTTTTCCATAAGCTGGAAATTCTCAAGTTCTGAAAAGAAAAGAAATAAAAGCATATAACTTTGATTGATCTGCAACCACTAACCTTAAACTTTGATTTTCTTGAAGAAAAATACTAACTGCATTACTCAACTACCCACAGCAGGATTATGTTGTATTATTCCCTCAGTAATGTTTCAGAATAACCAACATAGCTGTTGTACAGAACAAGGCAAATGATAAAGTTTCATGTAACAAGTGCTAAGCATACTTACTTAATACATCATTTAAATAATAATGCAGAAGCAGGTCTGAGATGTTACAAAATGAACTGTGTATTTTTAATTTATGGGACTGTGTGCATTCAAGCCCTCGCAGCATATTTTTTTTCTTTGCTGCATCCTGATTTATATAGCAGTCAGTGCTCCTTCCACAAGTGCAAATGTGGGTGCTGTAGCACTGTCACCTCAGAAGATGCTGCAGAGCTGACCTGCAAATGCTTGCTTGCTCACAGAGGAGGAAGACCAACTCGTGATGCCCTTCTTGAAAAAATAAGCACCCATGGTGTGGCTTTTCAACACTGGTTTCCACTGTGATGTTTCACTGGTCTGCCTGCTCAGATATCTTGTGGCTTCTTAAAGAGTTTTTACTCTCCTACTTTGTCTTGTCCTCCTCCTTTTTTTGACACAAGTGTAGCTGGATTTGGTAATGAGGGCTCACATTCACTTGCTGCAAGAGGGGAAAGGGCAGAAGTAAAGAAAGAACATAAAGGACCTGCAGAGGTGCTCCTCTCACCGCTACTTAAACTCTGTGGCACTGGCACTGGTGGCTTTTGTAAGAGCCCACTGCTTATTTTTGCGTTTATGGGCATTTCCCCACCTCTCACGAGGGCAGAGAGATCTTAAAAAAGAATCACATTCAGTAAATTTAAAACACTGAACCACATATCATAATAATAGCAACATATGAGAGTGCTGATTTTATATACATATATTAAATGGAGACAATGTGCAAGGAAATGCATTTTCCTACCTAGATTATAGGAGAAGAGACAGGTGTGGCATCATAGCTCTCCCATGTGTCTGTCGGCCTCTAACAGAATGCAACAGCACCATAGGTGAGAGGTGTGTCCAAACCTGGCCCTTGAACTGTGTCATCAGCCAAGCAAATGCCTCTGCTAGTGCAGTCCTGAGCTCCCTTTGAACTTGTTGCAAATTATGCAGGTTTTAAATTTACAGAGTTTTACTGACAAGTAGGAGTAAGTTGCCTTCAGAAGCTATTGAGCCTCATTTCTGTGCCCTGGTGCTGTGGACAACAGATGCACTTAGCTGAAAATAACTAGAATCACAGCAGCAGCTTAAGGAAATGTGCTGAATTTTTGCTGAATTTCATTCTGCTCTTTTTTTCCACTGTGAAATCTGTAGCTTTTCTGAACTGCGGTGCTCTATCATTTTATGCATTCAGTCTTCGGATGGTTAAATCAAGGTATTCTTCTTTTTATTTAAGAAAAAAAGGGAGAAAAAGAAAAAAAAAAGGAAGATTTGCCTCATTGTGAGCCAAAAACTTTTTTGCTAGAAAAGATTTTTAATTGTTCCTTTATAGTTCTAAAGCTTACCTGAGCATAAACTCACAGCTCAGTCTTTCATTCCTTGGATTAAACTACTTCATCTTCTTTATTTGGTTTGCTGTGCAGTTTTATGCTGTTCAGACTCTGGTAAAGTTGGTGAAATTACAGTGATATAAGAAATACGTACCTTTGGAGAGTGAGGGGGTGATTTATATGCTCTAATCTAAACTTTGTACAAATTTAGCTAAATCATTGCATATTGTTGGTCAGGACACTTTCTTTGGTGAAAACATCCGAACTCTGAACTTGTTGCTGTACATCTCTTGCAAAAGTCAGCAAAACCAAGAGAGGTTCTTTTTCCTAGATGAAGACAAGTGTCTACATTCAATGGTCACACAGACTGAACACAGTCATTTTAGAGATGAATTGAATGAAGCAGGAGTTCAAATGATATGTAAACCAATCCAATCCATAGTGGGTATTTTCTTTTGCTTTCCTTTTTCTTTGGCAGTTTTTAAGGATGGGAAATGCTGTTTGGACACTGACAGAGATGTACCATGAAATAAATATTAAATGCACTGACTGCAAAAATTAATGGTTCCTATTTTTCCCTTCACACTCTCTAAAGTTGATGCATATTGAATAAATGAAATTGGTTTTTGAAGTAGGTAATTCAGAAGACTATAATTAGAAAGTATTTGAATCTTTCCCGGGAGCTATCCTCTCACACACAAGGAGGATACCTGATTTAACTGTTTGAAATTTAAAGTAGCCCGTGTCTGGGCATACCTGCATCAGTGAATAAATTTTGACACTGCAAATTTCTTCTCTCTGGCTTAGTGATCAGATTCAGAGTTTTGTTCTTGAAATAAGAGTTGTGTGTAAAAGCCTTACATGTATCCATACCATCTCATCACTCTTATAATATGTAGTCATTGAACTATTCAATTATAGACTGTGTACTTTTTTAATAGCTTTGAGAATTATTTTGTATGATGATTTTTTTAAATGAATGTGTACTCTAATAACAAAGCTTAAGATTTTACAGGAGTCACATTTTTAAGCAGTGTTTGTATACATTTTAACACTTTTTATATTTTCTATTATGATTTTGTATATTTTTATGTATGCACAGTGTACAGATTTTTTCCTGTAAATAAAACATTTGTTTTCATTTGTTTAGGAGTGCTGGTCTTTTCATATTGCCTTGAGTGAACGACGCTGATTTGCAGCTTGCACGAAACAGGGAATGTGCCTGTCAGTTCTGCTCACAAGTGCAATGAAATCTCAAATGGAAATGGACAGATAGGCTGACAAAAAGCTTTCCCAGTAAACTACAGAAAAGAGGCAAATATCGTAAAGCCAGTTTTACTCTAAAATGAACATGTCTACCCAAGCAGGTGCTTTATGATTCCCCTGGGAGAATGTAGCGTACTGCTCTAGCTTTGGTAGCAAAGTTCTTGGTATAGTCAAGTCCCCTAAGGTTACGCTCTGGTGACTTGATGTTGTACTCAAAATGCCAGTAAGCTTCAGCTAAATGGCCGTGCCACCCATTGAAAGAATCCAGTGTCAGGTCTTAAAAGCTAAGAACAGGCTTTTTTATCAATCATTAATTAAAACAACAACTTACCAAAGGGAAAACAACTTGGCATTCAGTTTGTGATGAAATGCCATATAATTTAACCACTGCAAGTCTGCTTAGATCCATTAAATGTGAGGCATTCTGCTGCTTTTGGTAGTCTTTGAACTATGAAGTGGCTGGAGTCAACCACTGGAGGTGACAGTCACTTTTTCCATCCCAGGGAGTCACCCTGAGCCCATGCCGACAATAAAGCTAGTAGAACATTAAAAGTGGGAATGCCATCACATCAGGTCCCGGCAGCCAGTAATCACACAGCTCGTCCTGTGCATTACACCACCTCCTGGCACACAGTGTTGAGGGGATAATTGCTATATGTCACAATACACAAGTAGCACTTCTCAGAAAACTCAGAACAATGAGATACAGCAGAAGATAAACTGAATACTGGGATGCACGAATGAAGCAACTAATTTATGCTTTCAAATCCATCAACTTTGCTTTTACTCTGTTTGTTTTTTTTCATTTAAAACAACAACAACAAAAAACATGATCATTTTATTTTGTATGATAAGAAGCTCAGTAAAAATCATTGTCTGTGGTGTGGGAGAGGATATTCTTGTATCACCGCATACAAACCAGTATCTTAGTAGGAGGCTGAAACTCAAGAAATATACTGCATTGGCTACAGAGAACATCTTAGTGTACCCAACATTCTTTAACACTGGCAGCTATAGGAGGTGTAACATTACCTTTCTGATAGTATTGCAGAGAACCTCAACCTATTTTCAGGTTTCATTCCCCCAATCAGCCTACCTCTTTCTGAACAAGATGCCTTTGAAGGAGGCACCTTTTATCTTTTTTTTTTTTATTCATAGAAGTTAGGCTGCTTCACTTAAGCAGCTCTGAGGGGCATAGTTTTCTGTCAGGTCAAATTTCATACAGGCATTTTGGTCTGTTTATCTGCATTGTGAACCTGCCTGTTATGATCTGACTAAACAACATGTCTCAGAATGATTGCTCCAACTACAACATGAACCCATTTGAAGAACTGGTAGACAGGTGAGGAAGGAGCCAGTCTTGCTATAATAACACCCACTGCTGCCTTCTACAGGAATCTGCACCTGCAGCAATGATTAAGTAGTGGCTTACTGGGGGGTTACTTCATCAATCGCTAACACCTGTGGTTTGGCTGAATTTCTATTCTAGCACTCCTAGTATCTTGATCTTTCCAGGGAGACAAGTGAATAGTTTGATTGTTTCATCAGAATAACATGCATTTATCTGCTGCACCTTAAAACCTACCAACGTTCACACCATCCATGTATATCTCCTTATTTAAAATATTTAGATTCTACTTTCCTACAGTGGTAAGCTACTCCAGATAGAGCACTTCAAAGAAATTACTGCACTTTTGTGGAAGTACAGCCTGACCCCTGAACTTCATGACTTGATACCCAGGGCAATTTAGAAGTGTTACTTACTTTTCCTAAAAATATTCTAATATTGAAGTAAATGCTTATTAAGTTTGATGGAAATGCTAACTGACTGTATTCTAATTACAGGGAACTAACTGTAATGCAGTAATGTAGTGGGGATTTTTTCCCTGGGGGCAGAGTAGCCACCAGAGAACTGACTGCTCAAGTAAGTTGTGACAAATCACAGGGGGAACCATTGCTGGTGGGATTGCTGGATTCTTAAAAATGATAAAAGTAAAGAAGGTTCTAGGGGAAGGAAGAGGGAGAGGCAAGGAATGATGAAGCACAGCAAAGAAGGAGAAAGAAACTGCTAGAAAGACGTACCATACCAGATGAAAAGGCAGAACTGCTGCTTCTCCTAATCGTCACTTAATTGGTATTGGCTTTTTTTTTCTCATTTGTCAGTGCTTACCTTGCTGCTGTCAGGTTTAGTGTGGTGGGATGTGATCTTAAAATGAAGAATAAAGGTAGAGTTAAGAACAATAATTGACTTCTAGTGAGACTCGGCTTCTTTGTAAACACATGAATCCCACAAATTAAACTGAGAAAAGACTAATGACAGCAGAGATGTGGGGTTATGTTCCTACACTCTGAAACAACCTCCTCTATGTGCTTATACTCATCTGTATGATAATGGGAATAAGAAAACTCATTTCCTTTGGTGACCTGTTTCTGCACATAGACAAACATGAATCAAATATCCTCTTGGTTACAGGATGCTGACAGATAAGGGATAATTACTGAAGCGACAATCCTTATATGCTTGTGAGAGGTGTCCAGAAACCCTGAGGGGTTCAGGAGGGCAGGCAATAGACATCACAGTTGCCTTGATTTTATGGAAGCAGCCAGAGGGGAAAATTGCTAACAGTGCTGACTCCAGGCTGTATCAGCTACTGTTAATTGCTTCATTCCCAGACAGTCGTCTGACTGCAACTGAGCTTCTTGATTAAAATATTTTGCTGGCCCATTTCCTAAAGAGTGTTTTTTCCCCACCCTAAAGGAGAGATATAGCCTCCTGCACTGTTGTTGCCATGTGCTCCAGGTATGCCTCCTGTGCAGGTGAGGTTCTTAGGGGGAGGGGGGAAGTGGAAGAGGTTTGGGAGTTTCCAGATTGTTTTCTATAAAACTAATAGACATTATTATTATTATTATTGTTGTTTAAGCATGGTTTAATAGCAGATCAAGGAAGTGTGATGTGGGTGTGCCTTAAGAAATTAGAAAAGATTTGTAAGTTGTCTGATGTCTTGTAGACTAGATGGCATTCTTGATCTGAAGTACCTACATCTTGGATTAAGCTAGGGATAGTATGAAGAATTTTTGGCAGGTTAACGCAAGAAATATGAGATGTTTTAGTACAAGCTTGAGCTCTACTTCCAGGCCCAGCCTTGCTGCCCAGGAGGCATGTAAGTTAGGAGACTCATATAAGGTGCTATATCCTGAGGACAGATGTATAGACATGTGAACAGGAAGGAAGGGTGGGGAAAGTTCTGCTTTGGGTCTGTTTCTGAACCTACATTTTCAGAAAAAGGGACAGGAGGATTTGCTGAAGCCTCCTACTGGACCAAGTAACATTATTTTTCTTCCCTGGCAATATTCCAGAGAAGGGCAGTGAAGCTGGTGAGGAATCTGGAGAATAAGTCTTATGGGGAGACATTGAGGGAGCTGAGGTTGTTCAGCCTGGAGAAAAGGAGGCTGAGGGGTGACCTTATTGCTCCCTACAACTGCCTGAAAGGAGTTTGTAGAGAGGTGGGGGTCAGTCCCTTCTCCTAAATCACAAGGGACAAGACAAGAGGTAATAGCCTTAGGTTGTGCCAGGTGAGGTTCAGATTGGATATTAGGAAAAGATTTTTAACTGAAAGGGTTATTAAGCATTGGAATGGGCTGCCCAGGGAAGTGGTTGAGGCACCATCCCTGGAGCTATTGAGTTGACATAGTGCTTAGTGACATGTTTTAGTGATAGTTTTTTATCAGAGTTAGGTTGATGGTTGGACTAGATGATCTTAAAGGTCCCTTCCACCCCAGACAATGATTCTGTTCCTTGCTGGAGACATTGAGTTGTTTTTCAGTTACTTTTAGTGTTTGTTTTCTTCTATATAAGTGAAATTGTAAGACGCCTGATGGACCTAATTTAGCTACATTCATTTGTAAAGTCTATCAGGCCATTAGGTGTTATAATGAGCAGCAGGAGCATCCCAAGAACAGTAGAAATGAGAAGAAAACAAATCAATAAGCTGTTACCAAAATAACATTAACAAAATTGTTCCACAGTAGAAGAACAGGGAAGGGAGAAACAAAACAGTATATACCAATGTCTGAGGAATACTAGCTTATTTTCATGGATTTAGCATGCTATTCAGATAATCCTTGATCATTTAAAAGTACTCTTTTTAGATAAGTTCTCATGAAATATGCTGTCAGGTAAAGTGAACAAAATGAGAGATCAAATCTTCAGGGATCATGAGCTAGGGCTAGTTATTTTGTTAGGGGAGACAAAGAGAAACTTTTCCCATACTTCAGTGTAACTAGCACAGCTGCTGAATTTCAAAGGGACTGGTTGTGCACATGAAAGCACAATAATAACAGTGCCACTACGTCTTCAATGCACATTGGTTTAAGACAGCACTGTTGCTTTCAATGAGGTTTTTCACTGTAGGAAAAAAGACCAGTTGTTGTATTTATTTCGCACGTGCTCTTCCCTGGCCTTAAACAGAGCTACTAAAACCCATACAGTATATAAAAGGGGTAGTAATGGGAAGTTAATTCCTTCTGCCAAAGAGGAACTTGAAAAGTTTTCTATAGCAAGTTTTCTATAGCTTGAGGAGCAAGAACAGTCAAAGAACTTCAGTGAATAGCAACAAAATGGATCCTGCCTTTATTTCCCGTTCCCATTTCATTAAGTCAGAATTGTTTAGGGCTTTGCAGTGTGATTGATGGATCCTGCCTGACAGAGGCGGCAGCAAATTTACCAGTCCCTACAGTAACATTTTACTTCATGAGGAGAAATGAAAGGTCTATTACTACTATAATATGGGATGAGTGATTCCAGATCATTTTGAAATAACTCCCATTTTGCTGAAAGTTCAAAGCATAACAACAAGAAGTATTTTGACACTTGAAAAATGTATGTGTTTATTTAGTCATAGTCGATTTGCTGTTCTGCCTACCCAGTTTCTTCAGTTCTTTACCCATGGACTCTGGATCAGCCCACAAGGATTGAAGGAAAGACTCCATCTGACTGTGATGGGTTTATGCTGATATATTCCTGTCCCAATACTACTATGACTAAAGTACATTAATAAATACTTATGGAAATGGGATCTTATTGTGTTCTTTTTTTTTGCTGCGGGTTATGAGCTGCCTATCCTTGCCTATGTGTGTAACATTTAGGGAAAACAGAGCTCCCTGATATTCCTTACGGAGCTTTGCTTAGTCTGAGACCAAGACACTCTGCAAGGAAATTCAAAGCCTTATTTTCATGAGATTATTTCTGTAGTAGAATACTGTTAGCTATCTTCCCCTGTGAATCACTTGGAGGGTTTTTGCTTGGGCATGGGTCACTGTCTTACATTCTGCTAACACTCACACACACAAAAATTTCAGCACCTCTTGGGCATTTTATCTACTGAGTCTTGTTCTGCATCACCTTTCATTTCAACAGGCTCTTGTTGAATCTCATGAGGTGGGCCCAGATGAACCTCATGAGGTTCAACAAGAGCAAGTGCAGGGTTTTGCACCTGGGCTGGAACAATCCTCACTATCAGTACAGACTGGG
>VZRU01006936.1:95951-122130 GCA_013398155.1 Pedionomus torquatus | reverse complement strand
AGTTGGAGAAGGGTAGATTTAAGGTGAATATTAGAAAAAATTTCTTTACACTGAGGGTGGCTGAGCACTGGAACAGGTTGCCCAGGGAGGTGGTTGAGGCCCCTTCCCTGGAAATATACAAGGCAAGGCTGGATGAGGCCCTGGGCAACCTGGTCTAGTTGGGGGTGTCCCTGTGACTGCGGGGAGGTCAGACTAGATGACCTTTGGAGGTCCCTTCTGGCCTGGAGGATTCTATGATTTTATGATTCATTCTGCCTCTGGCTAATACACAGGTTCTTATGAGCCCTCCATTTCCCCAGATTCCCATACCACCTGCCCTGTTGCTACAGCTTCTGTTCTCCAAAATTGTGCTTCCATTAGTTGCTATGAATGACATACTGGAGGTGCTCTGATATGGCAATGCTGGAAGAACCTTTTAATTACAGATAAGGATCCTTTTGCTGGATGAGGGCTCTTGTTACAGAACTTGTGCTGGTTTTCAGGTAATGAAAGCTCCAGTGTGGTAAGTAGTGGGTGTAAGGGATGGAAACCAAGTCTTTCCCATTTTACTTTTATCCTGGTTTGCAGCCAATTAGGTATTGATTTTTACCCAAGACAGAATTAGAAGTTATCATCAGTGGTTTGATTTGGGATTGTGTTTTGGTAGCGGTTGTTTGGTTTTATTGGCGTAAGCAATGCAGCAACAGAACCGACTGGGTTGAGAAATCAGAATTCCTGTTGCAATGTAACTTTTAATTCTTCTCCAATTTCTTTCTTCTCTCAGACAAAACCAAAACAAATTTAAAAAAAAAAAAATCCATACAATACCTTGGACTGAAAAAATAGCCAATTATAGACAGATGCCTTCAGGGAATTATAGTTCAGTGTTATTAGGTATGTTCCTATATAAACTTGATTTTGGGCTGGACTACATTTTACTGTGTGCCCTCCCCTAGCTGAGCCACTGCTGTTTCTGCATTGGTGCATGGGCGGTGCAGTCTGGTCAGGGAGCTTGATCTTGCCTGAGTGAAGGACAGTGTTTTTCATTGAAGATACATTTTACAGAAATCAAGGTATAGAGGTTTAGGCATGGAGATTTGACCTGAACTGGCTACTTTTTTTCCCTGCTGAAAATAAAAACTGGCAAAATTAACAGCTTCTAATTTTGCATAAACCACATTTTGCACCAAGAAAGTGCTTTATTGACAAACTGCCCAACCAGTTACAAAATTGGCTTCTTTTTGTTTTATAACTCACATAGAAATCCCTGGATTCTAATGTTGGCAATGAAGGTGAGTTATGTATGTTTCTGGCTAACCTTTGAATCCTGTTTCTAGTGGAATCCTGTTGGTCTAAAGCCAGCATACACAGAAGTCTTATAAAGCCCTGGGTGAGTTGTAAGGTCTTGAGTATTTCCCCTAAAGGGATAAAATATTACATCTGAAGCAGGGTCATCCATAAAGTACTCAGTATAGAATAGCTGTACCCTAGATAATCATCCTCTGCATATTTCTAAACTCCCATTTCTGAAAATCCAGTCCTAATTTAGATAGAATAAAGGGATTTAAGAAATCCCTGTAGAGCTCATATTCTTCTTTTCAGTCCAGGTTCTGAACTTAATAATCAAGAGAGTTAATTGCTGAAAACAAGATGGAAACACTTCCTGATGAACTGAGGTGTTGGTCCTCTACTAACATGGAGGGGACTCCTAAGAAGTTGTTTCACTGACGAAATACACAGTCCCAAGTATGATTACCAAAATGGTTATAATATGAATAATTGTGTTTTATTTGAATTTTTCATAATTTCAGAAAACTAAAAGAGTTACTACAAGGGAAACATAAAAACCAAAACTGCTATGAAGCCAATATATCATTCACCACAGTGCTGCTTTTGCCATTGTGTACCCATGCCCCAAGAGTGGCCCATTGACTACAAAGGAAGGGAATACACCTAGTGAAGATAGGACCTTTCTAGGACTGCTTTTGCTGTGACTAAGCAGTAGTGGTAGCAACTAGGCATACTGGGCATTCTTGATCACAGACATTTGCACAGTATCAAAAACACTGAATACTTTTGAGCATGAGGTTATGTATAGCAAACAGTAGTACTAAAGTTGTTCATAATTGTATTTAGATTTGACATCAGCAGGATTGGACAGCACAGATAAAGTTCCAGTTGGAAAGGACTTCACTTAGTCCAAGTGCTTGACCACTTCAGGGCTGACCAAAAGTTAAAGTGCATTATTAAGAGCATTTTCCAAATGCCTTTTAAATACTGACAGGCTCGGGGCATCAATTGCTTATCTAGGAAGCACATTCCAGTGTTTGAGCATCTTCTTGGTAAAGAAATGTTTTCTGATACCTGGTCTGATCCTCCCCTCACACAGCTCTGAACTGTTCCCATATGTCCTGTCACTGAATATTAGCAAGAAAAGACCAGCCTCAGTGAGGAGCTTAGGTCACTGGAGGAAATGAAAAGAACTAACCTAGTTCAGCCTAGCAACATGGAGACAGAAGATGATCTTTTTGCAGTGTCCCAGTATGAAAAGAAGACAACTACCAAAGAAGAATGGCTTTTTGAGTAAATCAGGAATAAAGGTGAATATGAACTGGCTACAGATAAACTTAGTTTGAGAGGAAGTAATATACTGAATAAAGAAGTAAAGCTCTACAACAGCTTCTACTTCAAAAGACACTACTTTCAAAAGACAAGGAACCTCCGACTTGCTTTCATTTGGACACTGTCAAATTTCTGAATTGTATTAAATTATGCAGTTTATAATGAAAAAGAATTTAGTCTACTGAATTACAGACACAGTATAGTTTTATGTTGTGTTTTCCATAATGTGGCAACCATTATTTCCTTGAGTACAGCAGCTTTTTTTTGCCCTGAAAGAATAAAGGCATCATGATTAAATCCTAAAATAAAGTTCTACAGATTTGAATTAGACTTGCCATGCAACTTCATGAGGTTTTGAGCAGTATTCTAAACTTTGATCCTCAAATTATATATATATATGTATAACTAATTAATAATTTTCTGCTTTACAAGGATACTGAAGATTAATTAAATTAATGATATCTCTTTAGAGGAGCTTACATAAATGCTGAAGAATATTGACTAGGAAATTTCATTTTGCTTTTTTCTCCATCCACCTAATCTGAAATGATTGTTGCTTCAATTGTTAGCTGGATATATGACTACAAAGATATACCTGGTAGACACGGTAAAACTGAGAAGTAATGTCAGCTGACACAAAATGTACAAAAGCATCCTGCTTTAGATAAAATTTTGGTATCATGTCATAGCCACATCACTAGATATTTTTCAGTGATTGAACAGGAGAGGAAGATGAGAGGTTCCACTGCCTCCAGGGTTACACTTACTTTTTCAAATCTTTTTCATCTGTTGAATTGGACTGTCCTCATCAAGCAACTAAACTCTTTGCTTATATAATATGTTGCATTGCATTGGAAATACTGTTTTCTTCAGGTGACATATGTCTGTGTTCAGCTTTGAAATAGTAAGTTGCAGCAAATACACAGATGGAGTCCTACCTGTAAAATGTGGGCATATTATAAAAAAACAGAAGCATTAGAATTAAAATGGGGAATTCTGAGGCTAAATTAATGCTTGACCTTAGCCAGACGAAGGTGTGGGCTAAAATTCAGTCTCATCCTTGACCTGTCATTGCAGCTAAGATTACTTCAACAGAAGGTTCCATAGTATCAGCTCAGTGTGGCTTGGCAATGCTATTTTGAAGAGCAGCACAGGTTCAGTCTACCTGTAGATCCTGTTACGCTTTTGTAGGACCTTAACTGTCCACGCCAAATTTGGAAATCAGTTCAGAAAAAGATTTGAAAATGCCAAGTGCTTTCACCCAACTTTTTCTTGTAACGGCAAGTGAGAAACAGCACAGTTGTTATTAATCCCTTTTTTCCCTCTATTTCACTTAGCACTGACCAAGCTCTTGACCATACAGACTATCCCTGGAGGAGAGATGTACATGTGATGACAGCAAAGCAATACTGCTTTGCCTGTATTTCTGCTGGTGTATGCTGGTAAGAGCAAACATGATACCCGGGGGGCTTGCTTATAAGAATCCTAACACCTTTGCCTTAGCTGTGAATATACTACATTCCTTGCTTCTGTAGTAAGCTCTAGGTACTGGAAACTTCCATTTATATCTCAGTCTACCCTGCAGGTTTAGTGTTACAGGTTGAAGTGTATGAAAAACAGCTGATTGCAAACCCCATCCTGAAGCTCCCAGTGCAACTATAGGCTGATCATGATAGGCAAGTGCAAAGAATTTGACTGAAGCTGTTTTTCCTGTAGTGAAACTCCACTGAGTTTTTGAATCCTTACACATTTTCCTGTTTTATTGCATTTGGGAGAGTGATAATGATTTTAGAGGTCAAATCTTTTCCTACAGATTTTTTGCTTCTGGGCATCGAACAGCAATGTTAATCTCCTGTGATTCAACCACCGCAGTTAACTGATTTGCCTGCCTCTGCTAGGGTAAGTGTGATGATGACCCTTCCTATTGACCAGCATCACCTTCAAGGTTGTCAGGAAACAGCTGAGGCAATGGCTCCTCTTTTCTATGCTAATCTGAATGAAAAAGCATTGGGGTAGATGTGACCTCCTAAACTAAGATCCAGCTATATTTCTGCTTCAAAAGTTGACTCATGCAAATAGATCAACATGCTTACCTGCATCATGCCTAAGGGGCTTTTTCTAAATTACACTGATCACTTAAACCAGGTTTAAGGAATATGTGTAAGAGAAAATTAAAAAAACCTAATAAAAGACAAGATTATTTGTCTGTATCATAGAATAATAGAATGGACTGTGTTGGAATGGACCTTTAAAAATAATCTAGCTTAATCCCCCTGCTGTGTGCAGGGACATCTTTCACTGGATCAGGTAATCATCCATCCAACCTCACATTAAGCAATTCTAATGAGAGAGCATCCAGAACTTCTCTGGGCCACCTGCTCCAGTATGTCACCACCCTCATCATAAAAAATTTCTTCTTTGCATCTAGTAGATCTTCTTTCAGTTTGAAAACATTGCCCCTTTTCCTGTCAAAACAGGCCCTGGTAAAAAGTCTCCATCTGTCATTCTTATAAGCCCCCTTTATATATTGAAAGGCTGTGACAAAGTTCCCTGGAGCCTTCTCCAGGTTGAACACCAACTATCCCCATCTCTCTTCAGCATAGAAGTCTCCCAGAAAAGAAGATCTTTCAACTGGATGTTATTTCCTTGACTGCATTCCCTAGCCATAAGTTGCAAGTCATTAATGTGCAAAACAAGTAGGACTGAAACCTTGGATTTCAGGAGGGCTAACTTCAACCTCTTCAAGAAACTGCTTGGAGAAATCCCGTAGGTTAGGGCACTGGAAGTTAGGGAAGCTCAAGAGAGCTGGTTGATATTCAAATACTACCGTCTCCAAGTTCAGAATCGGTACATCCCTAAGAGCTAAAAATCAGGCAAGGGAAGAAGGAGACCTGCATGGTTGAGCAGGGAGCTTTTGAAAAAACTCAAGTAGAAGGAAGTTTACAGCAAGCGGAAGAAGGGACTGACCACTTGGGTAGATTACAAGAATGACGTTAGAGTATGCAGGAATGAGACGAGGAAAGCCAAGGCCTCCTTGGAGTTAAACTCGGCAAGGGATGTCAAAGTCAGAAAGAAGAGTTTTTCAAGTATATTGGAGACAATAGGAAAACTAGAGAAAATGTGGTCCCACTGTTGAATGAGATGGGTGCCATGTCAGAGGATGCAGAGAAGGTAGAGTTGCTGAATGCATTATTTACTTCAGTCTTTCCTGCTCAGGCTATCCCTCAGGTTTCTCACACTGGAGGTAATAGAGAAAGTCTGAAAGAAGGAAGACTTCCCCTTGGTTGAGGACGATCAAGTTAGAGTTCAGTTACGTAAACTGGATATCTGCAAGTCCATGGGTCCTGATGGGATGCACCTGGAGTAATGAGGGAGCTGGCAGAAGTCATTTCTGGGCTGCTCTCCACCATCTTTGAAAGGTCTTGGAGAATAGGTGAGGTGCCCGAGGACTGGAGAAAGGCCAATGTCATCCCAGCCTTCAAAAAGGGCAAGAAGGTGGACCCAGGAAACTAAAGACTGGTTGGCTGCACCTCCATCCCTGGAAAGATGATGGAAGGGCTCATTCTGGGCACCATCTTAAAGCATATGGAGGAAAAGAAAGCCTTCAAAAGTAGCGAACATCGATTCACCAAGGGGAAATCATGTCTGACTAACATGAGAGCCTTCTATGAGGGCATGACTGGATGGATAAACAAGAGGAGGACAATGATGTTGTCTACCTTGACTTCTGCAACGCTTTTGACACCATCTGCCACAGCATCCTCATAGGTAAGCTTACGAAGTATGGGTTAGATGAATGAACATTGAGTTGGATTGAAAACTGGCTAAAAGAGAGCTCAGAGGGTCATGATTAGTGGCACAGAGACTAGTTAGATGTCTGTAACAAGTGATGTTCCCCAGGAGTGAGTACTGTGTCTGATCCTCTTCAATATATTCATCAATGACTTGAATGAAGAAGTGGGATGTACCCTCACCAAGTTCACTGATGACACCAAACTGGGAGGGGTGCCTGATACACCAAAAGGCTGTACTGCCATACAGCAAGACCTGGACAGGCTGGAGAGTTGAGCAAAGAGAAACATAATGAAATTCAACAAGGACAAGTGTAGGGTGCTGCACCTGGGGAAGAATAGCCCCATGCACCAGCACAGGATGGCAGCTGATCTGCTGGAGAGCAGCTCTGTGGAAAAAGACCTAGGAGTTCTGGTGGACAACAGGATGACCATGAGCCAGCAATGCACCATTCTGCCCAAGAAGGCCGGTGGCATCCTGGGGTGCCTCGGGAAGAATGTGACCAGCAGGTTGAGGGAGGTTATCCTCCCTCTCTACCCTGCCCTTGTGGGGCTACATCTGGAGTACTGTGTCCAGTTCTGGGCTCCACAGATCAAGAAGGACAGGGAGCTGCTGGAGAGGGTACAGCAAAAGGCTACAAAGATGATGAGGGGTCTAGAACACCTCTCTTGCGAGAAAAGGCTGAGGGACTTGGGTCTTTTTAGTCTGGAGAAGAGAAGACTGAAGGAGGAGCTGATCAATGCTTATAAATACTTAAAGGATGGGTGTCAAGAGCATGGGGCCAGTCTTCTTGCAGTGGTGCCCAGTTAGAGGCACCTTGTCCTTGATAGGACAAGAGGTAACAGGAACAAACTGGAATGTTCCATCTAAACATGAGGGGAAACTTTGTGACTTTGAGGGTGGCAGACCCCTGGAACAGGTTGCTCAGAGAGGTGGTGGTAGAATCTCCATCTCTGGAGACATTCAAAACCTGCCCGGACACATTTCTGTGCAACCTGCTTTAGGTGGGCCTGCTTTGGCAAGGGGGTTGGACTAGATGATCTCCAGAGGCCCCATCTGGCAAATTTACCAAAAACAGATTGACAGATGGCCCTTCCTCCCCCTATAAAGAAAGGAGAGGAAGAGATAAGGAGATTTATGAATCAGAATCCCATATCAATCTGTAATATAGTCTAAAACACATGTATTGTCCTGTATTTATGTTCATTCATGTGTATTAGTTTCCAACTTTGTTCATATTTTGGTTTCATGAGAGGTGGCCTGGATGCCTGCTTCCTTCTTTTGCCCTGGATTTAAAGAAGCAAGTCATAAACCCTTCCGTGATGATGAGGCCAGTCCAGCCCCCAGAGATCATCCACGAAGCGGACAAGACAAGGCTGAGCTTATATCAACATATTCAAGCAGACTGTAGCAAGGATATAGTCTGGGCAGCATGAGGGCTGCTGGGGGTGCTTTGGACCTTAGTTAAATGTCCAGGTTATTTTCCTGAACTGATCTTTTTGTCATAAGCTGCAAGATAAATTCCAAAAGTAATTTTGAGCTCACTGTGTAAAATGCAGTTATACCGTATGACAGCAGCAAAGGTGCCCTTGAGACCTTTCTTCTTATTGCTCCTCAACTTAAACAAGTCATAATAGTGCATGTTGGGAGAGAAATAAAGTGAAAACATTTCTGAACTGTACCATGGTATTGTACTTAGATTATTTTGCGCTAAAAGATCATTTTGACTTTGCCCATTGTCAATTTAAGAGCTCGAGTGTGCAATTCCATTTGGACAAAAATTCTTGCTATTTCCAGATGACTGAGAAGGCAGCGGAACATCACTTCTTTATGTTGACTATTATTTACTCAAAGTCAGCCCAGCTACCAGTCAAGAAAAGAGATGAAAAAAACAGATGATGAGTATTGACATATACATTAATTTTAATGAAAAATTGTAACAGATTATGACAATAAACCTTACAGTAAGCCCACAAAACTCTAGAAGGGCATGAACTAAACAAATAGGGTCTCTTTTCAGGACTTAATAGGTGTGTTCCAATTGGTACATAAAATTAGGCTTGACACAATTGTCCCTGCATTGTATACTATCTTTCCAGATTGCTTTTTGTTGGAAATACTGAAAATTGCACAATACCACATGAAAATTTACTGTGAAAATACAACTGCTATACAGCTAGTTGGAAAATGTTAAGGGGTTTGGGTTTTTTTTATGACCATTGTATATGTAGCTCTGTTTCCTGAAGTGCATACGCATTTCTCCTTGGTCATGCATAAGGTAAGATCAAGAAGGACTGAAAAGGTTGACAGAAAAATGTATATGCAAGGCACAGACAAATTATCATTACAGAAAGAAGGATCAGGCAGCAGGAATGTTCTACGAAGGCCCTGGAAGAGGGGGCTGGCATGGGTAGTGACCCACTAGGTGAGAGGCGGGTGGTGGTGGTAATACAGCTTCCCGGGGATCCACGCAGCCACACTGTGCCGGGGAGGTGTCTGACTTGTGGTCTGAGTCAGTACCAGTTCTCTGGATGGTGTGCTATCATGCATCCTAATGTAGCAAAATAATACAAAATCGCCTTTCCTTTTGCTCGCAGTTCTAACCTGAACTCCATGTCCCTGCTGGATTAACTCCTGCTTATCGCACATCCGATTCCAACAACGTTCCTCTGCTTCTTCACAGCCTTTCTGCAGAGGCTCTCAGCTTGTACCCAGGTGGCTATTTTACCTTGCGTGCATGAACAGTCAAGATAAATCTGAAGACAATTCAATGTGTGAGCTGTCCCTTTGGAGCAACAGTAAGTGTTCACTCATGAGAAGCACAGTTGCATGCCCTAGGTCCAGGTCTCCTTAAGGAACACTCTGTAGTACATTATTATTATTATTATTCAAATCTTATTGTCCACCAGGAAAAAAAAAAAAAAGTCTTTGTCATTGGCTTAGTTTGTTCATTCTTTCTATCTAGTTTCTCCCTCACAAAAGCCCACACACCTCCCCAATACGTGATAAATTTATAAAGGTCATGGTATTAATTATTTTCAAGTAAGTGTTTTTATTCTTTTCAGCATCACTTCTCCAAATCTTTGGGGAAAATGACAGGGTCAGCTTCTATTTTTAAAAGTGCAATGATTTTAATACTAGAAGACAGAAAGTAGAAATCAAACCACTAATCAGGGACTTTTACTCACATCTAATATATTCATTCCCTCACACTCTCCTTCCTTCCTTTTGCTCAGAGGCACTTTCTGACACCCGAAATAGCACATTACTGATCACAGGGTTTGGGGGGGCTTTTTTCCAAACTGTTATATGCAAAACAGTATTAAATGTTCTAGTTTGAGTTTCAGTAGTCCAGGGAGCCTTAGGTGCACTGCCTGAGCGACTAAAAGTGTGGAAGTAATTAGTGGGAAGCCCATGAACTGTAGTGAAGCAAGGCTATTTTACACCAGCAAAGGTTGTGGCTTGTAATGTGATCAGTGGCTTCCAAGTGATTGGTTCAGCAGATCTTTGGATGATATAGGTTTAATTTGACTTAAATTTGGCTGTTAGTAGCAATGCAGCAAATTCCTAACTGAATTGGGCTAACTTGAAATTATATGAAATAGCAAGTGCAGATTCACTCAGTCTGTCTCATGCATAATCATATCCTCTCAAGCACACATTATTCATATCTTAATTTCTGTATCAATAAAAAATGAACCTCTGATACGTAAGATAAGGTTAACCTCAAAAGCTGCCATGCCATCATGTTATCCAGCTGATGATCCCTTCTCAGTGGAGTATGTCCTAAAGCACAGTTACTCATACAGAAAGCCACATCATTCTACAATGAGGTCCCTGTGCTTTCCTATGGAACACATGAAAGTGAGATGTCCTGAGCAATCACCTCCTCAGCAGCAAGCCCATAGCTACAGGGGAGCTCCATATCTCTTGGGTGAATGCTTAATACCTGCTTGCATGTAAAACAAGCAGGTTTCTGTCATGGTGAAAGGAAGGTAGCTGAAGCTGTCATTAAAAATCTGTTTGGGGTGGCTGCATGGGTGGAAGTTTGAAGAGAGACAATGTGAACTTGGCAGGGAGCTGTGATGGGAATAAAAGACACTGAAAGAGGTAAGAGAAGATGAAACTGAAAATTTGCAGAAGTGTGTAAGTACGGAAAACTGATGCACCGAAAGCCTAAGCATGCTCACCCTGCCCAGCTTGCCCTGGCAACTGGGGTTTGGTGCCAGCCCAGCTGTTGTGGTACTTGGCTGTGGCCTATGTTTTTGGGGTTCTGCCTTTGGGGAGGGCTTCCCTAGGCACAGGAGTCCATGATGACAAGGGGCAAAAGAGCCATTCACAGCAAGAGACCAAGAAAAGCAGAGTCTCTTGCTCTCTTCAGCTTCCCTTTGAACATTATTCCATCTCAGGCACTTTAGTGCTTTACAGCTTTGTCAACAAAGTTTAATGTCTGCCCGCCGTGATGTTATCAGCCCAGCAACAGTCCAGCTTAAACGATGCATCTCTCTTCTCCTGGAGGAGAGCAGAGGAAGGAGGAGAGCGGTGTGCCCCAAGCCATCCCACCTGAAGGAGTGCCAGTGACTGGAAAGAAATTAATCATTATCCCCAGCATTTTATCCCCTCAGGTCAGTACAGAATGCAACAGCAAAGACAAAACTTTTTCTCTGGGATTCTTCAACCATGAAAGTGACTCAGGGCCTGCTTGAGAGTTAATTTAAATGTGTGCTCTGCAAGATGAGTTTAAGGCTGACTCAGAGGCTGATGATTCCACGATATTCCACATTGATTTATGATAGCTGGAAGGTTACAGCACAGATGCAGTCAACCAATGCCATTTTGCAATCTTCAGGGCAAGTCCAAAAGTAAAAAGGTTAGCTTATATACAGAGAAGTAAAAATTAAGCCATATATTCTCAGTGAATTTAGAAGATGCAGGAGTAAATAGCCTACTGTGGCATCTCCCATTCAAAAAAAGAGGACTGAAAAATGCAGGCTGGATAATTTCTGTGTTGGGAGGCACCTGCCTGCTGTGACAATTCTCAGCTAAACACAAAGCCCTGAAAAGCTGAGTGCTGGGAAGAAGACAGTTTTTCCTGGAGTGTTAAATTCACAAAAAAGAATGAGAACAACTATAGAGTAGCTGAGGTGCCGTGAATGCCAGTGACGCATAGGATGAGGGTGTTACTATTGTGCCCGTTCTGAAAGGAAGGGGAACAGACGGAGGGATGGGTTGCATCCTTCTTGCAATGAGTGAAGCTCATTCCTCAGTGTTAGATAAAAAAAGATTATTTTTACTGCTAATAAACAGCAGATGAGAGCTGCAGGTGAATATTAGGCATTCGCTATTATTTTGATTTTATTAGAGTGAAAAGTATTTACCCCAAATCTGACTGAGCTGTTTATCAGGAGTGTTTTTTTTCTCAATTTCTGCAACAATAAGGAAGCTATCTATGAAAAAAACCCAACCCATACAGTGACTTCCAGCCGGCAACTAATGATCCAAACTCCAAGGCTGGTTTGACTTTGCCTTCTTGCATTTTTTTTTTCAGTTAACTGGTGGCAGCTGTGGAACAGTAGGCAGTAGGAAACAAATGAAACACTCTCAGCGCTCAGAGAAATGTAATACATCCGCCTTGCATGTGACTGGAGCAGAAGGAAGGACATGTAAGAAACTTTCCAGTTCCCTGCCATGGTGCTCCTGAATCCTTGCACAGCCTTTACAGTTCCTGCTGCTAAGCAGCAACCTGCCTTGCTTCAAAACTGTCCTAACAGATCTTCCCCCACGTAGACAGATCATCCCACACTGATCTTTCTTTATCAGAGATGACGAACTGAATCAAAAGTAAACCCCATACTGAGAAACAAGCACTCAGAAGTATTTTCTTTGTAGCTGAAAAGAGGCAGCTACTGCAAGGAAAGAGTGATTTTAGTCAGCTTGCTGCATTCCTGTGATGTGCAAGCACCCTGGTTTTATTCTTGCTAATCAAATTTTTCTCAACAGTGAGCCTTTGTTTTTTGCCTCAGCACACCCACGGCAGCGTGACTGGCTCATAAGCCTTTGATGCTTATGAATACACAGTTCTCAATAACTGCTTGGAGCACTCTGAGAATATAAAAACAGCCTTAATTGTGTATATATGTATGGATGCCAGCTTGTTGGCACAGGTAATTGTGCATGTGATTCTGTTCCTGAGACATGTGGAGGCACACAAAGCTCTGTTACTGCGTTCATGCATTTTAGGAGCCACATCTTTCCTCTGGAATCCATACTCTTGCTATTTGGGATAAGCTCCATGTGTAAAGAAAATGCCAAAATCTATTTGTGGTCACTGTTACAGCCCGCTCCAGTGATCACAGCAGGGTCAGATGATCTTGTGGAAGTCAAGGACATTTGTCAAAATGCTCAGATAATAAAGAAGCAAGACAGATGCTGCTGTTGAGAAGTTTCCATAAGAATTGGAAAAGGTAATGGGAAGGAGAAAATGTTAGTGTTTTGCTTCAGCATTAGCAGTTTTAAAATGGTGCTTTCTATCTTTTTCAATGTTAGATCAAACCAGACTTTGGAAATCAAGTCCTGGTCTTCGGGAAGGCAATAAAACTTTTTTCTTCTGATTTCAGGGAGGTATCATGGCTTCCCTGAGTTCTTTCCCTCAAACTCTAGGACTAGATCCATTCCTTGTTTAAGAAATGGAGGTTAGATGAACCAGGCTGATGATCTCAGGCTGTGGCAGAATTAGAATATATTTGGCTGTAACATTCAACTTTTCCCTTATCTAGACTTCATAATAATACAATCGTGTTGTTATACTAAGGGTAGGCTCCAGCATACACTGAGCAAGAAAGGTTATAGGGGGTTCAGTTGCTTTATAATAATGTAATGGACTTAATGAAGAAAAGAAATTGAAAACAACCTCTAACATGTAATGTAATAAAAAATATAAGAAGTTTTCACCATTTATGCATCTTTTCCAATTTTTTTACTGTAAAACACTTTTAAAAATACCAGGTCTACCATTATCAAACTTTAGACTCAGAATTATCAGCACAGAAACGTCAGGAAGTTCACTTTTGTGTACTGAAAATTGCCCTTTACAGGAATGGGGGATCTGAACTGGATCTAGGCATTGTAGAAGTTTTCAAATCGGCCATGTTCCTCATAAGACAAAATTCATTATCTATTTTGGTGTGTAGCTGAACTGGGAATTTAATAGGAAGCATGTAGGAAGTCCACAAAAACTGTAATTGCAGCCACCATTTGTTTTCAAGAGGAACTATAATGAAAATGGCTAAGTATTTGCAAATGGTCTCCTCCTTTATATTTTTTTCAAGGTCGTGAAAACCCTTCTTCTTCTTGTCCCCCTTTTCTCCATCCTCCCAAATGTTTGAATATTCTTCTTGTAAATAGGTGGCAATACTTTTGGCAACTCTGCAGCATACAAATTAACACCCAGTGTGTCCTAGAAGAACACACACAATTTCAGTAAGCAAATGTTTATCTGTTCTTCCTATCTAGCAATATATTATGTTGACTACAAATGCTTCCACCCTAAGAGTCCAGTGATATTGCCTGGACAACCCTCGAATGCCCTTCTTCCAAAAACACATTTATATGATCGGTAGTCACAGTGGCCAAGAATGCCTAACAGACACTGAAGAAAATACAATTTAAAAATAATATATGTCTTACCTGCTTATTCATAAGTATGTAGATAATTGGATTGCAAACAGTGCTGCTTTTTGCTAGGATGGAAGGTATGATGCTTGCAACTGGACTCACCACACCTGGTTTACCAAATGTTGCAAGTAATGCTATAACTCCATAGGGAATCCAACAAACAAGATAACAGATAACTGTAGTGATTACCATGAACAGTACATGGTATTCTCTTTTGCGGGCAGCACTCTTGTGGATTTTTCCAACCTAGGGAAAGATAAGAAAAAGACAGGATTTAAGAAGCTGAGCTGTTAGATCTATTGTTAGGAACCTGGGACAATTTGCCCTAGATCAGAAATGATAATCAACATTATAGTTCCAGAAGCAAAACAGAGGCAAACCCAAAAGTGAGAGAATGCAGTGGGAAGACTTTCATTGTCTCAACCAAAGACTAGGGAAGACTTTGCAGAGATCATGTGAAGTGCCAGCATAAACCAGAGTCCCAGTGGCAACTGGAGCAAAAGCAGAAAGGTGAAGAAGTTAGCATCTATTCCTTAATAGCTGGTAGGTCATCTCCAGTTGCTTTTCAGGTATGGTATTTTGTATAACTGTACAATGTTTTCACTCAAGTTATTCCAGTACATAAGACTTGCTTGAGATGTAGAACCAGCAGAAATATTGTCTCCTTAAGTCCGTGAAAACAGCAGAGCAAGAGGCTAGTGCTTAGGACGTTTTCAAGGCTTGGTTATACAAAGTCTCAGTTGGTGTGGTGTAGCATTGGCAATGGTCACACTCAGTGAGACGCTAACCAAGCATTGCAAACAACACTTACACGAATTTTAAGAGGTAGGATTCATCCTTTCTAAACTACTTACTCCAGGTAGCTTACCATTTTGATAAAAGGGACTGACTCCTGCTAATCATCAAAACCAGTTTTTTGGTACCCCTAAAAAGGCATGCTAAATACTGACTTAATTCAACTATTGTATTAGGGGTTTTTTGGGAAATGAAGGGGAACTGGGTAAACAGGAAGCACAGATTTAAATGATCAGTTTCAATGTGATGGTACAACAGCTCATCTTGCTGTGATGAATTTACCAGTAGTTAACAGTCTGCGGGCAAAAACAATTCTTCTATGGAAGTATTTAAATCATAGTCTGTGCTTCAAAATTTACTCTCCTTTGAGCTGTCCTGGACTAATGCATCCTGCCCTTTAGGAGACTAGATGAGCTAAGATGGAGGTTAAACGTTAAAATAACAGCCAATTTTTATTTTGAAGTTTTGGTATGAATGCATTTGTCTGCATGCAACTACAGAACACTTGCCGGTGCGTTTGTTCCGCTGAGTACATTGGTGATAACTGTGAGAAAAAAAGCTTCATTCTTTACATAAAATGCCCATTCAATGCCATGCACAAGCATTGCTTAAAAGCATGCTTCCCGTGCTCTGTGAGTCGGCCATTGAGTTTGATCCAAAGCCCATGAAAGTCAGCACAGGATTAGGTGCGTATAGAGCAGGTTTGGGCACTTAGTCTCATTTTATAGGGATTACACAAAAGTTCTTAGGGAACATTCAGAAAGTTTAACTCCAGAATAGCAAATCTAGTCTTCCCAAGCATCTTTGTGGCCAATGTTGAAAAACAAGCTCTACAAGAAGACTAATTTTGGAGCCGGTCTCTCTCCACTGACTCTAGATGGAGTCTCAGCACACTGGTCTCCTGAGGTTGACTAATTCCTCAGCTTCCCCCCACGCCTGTCTAGCAAACCCAGACATGACAGCAGCATTTCTGGAAGTATTCAAATGTTTGAAGTATATCGATTGAGTCTTGTGCTCAGCCAAATGTAATTTGTGTCCACTTCAAGAACTTTTTGCCTCTTGAATGTGGCACTTGAGAGAAAACTGTACCCAAGGGAACTAAGCCCCTGTAAAGCCAGAAACATGAATAAGCAAAAAGGCAGGTCCCTGGAATACAATGCAACCAAATGTTACTTAACAAAAAAAAAAAAAAAAAAAAAAAAACCACAAAAAAAAAGTTTGAAACAAATGGGTTTAAGCTGATGCAGGAGAACACTGATGTGCATCACACTGCAAATGAATAGAACATAGTTAAAAGGTGGAAACCACTAATCACCCAAGTCAAATATCATCTCCTGCTGCCTGCTGTACAGCTTGCACATGCTAATGCAGTGGAAATAGTCAGAGCTTTACCTACCTCTTTGTGGTGTGGGTGCTTTTGCATAACATATGTGTTTATGCATCAGACTGAGAGTTAAAATATATTTAGTGACTGGGTAAGTACATATGGAAGGCAAAGTAATATGGTGGCACTGTTTGTTTTCAGTTAATTATGAGTCTAGCCTTCTAGAGTGGTTGGTTCTATCTGGAATTTCAGTAGAAATGTTCCTGTTGAAAGTAAATAAAACACGTACCAGCTTAGTCTGCCAAAAAATAACAAGCATTTTTCCTCTCTCGTCTTCCAATGATTTTCTGCAAAAAGGCAATTACAGAATAAAATCCATCCTTTCTGAAAACACTGGGGATTTTTTTTTTTTTTTTTTTTTTTAAGAACAGAACTTGTTTATCTCATAATTACTTGAGCTTGAAAAAAGGATTAATAATAGATAATGGTCCAATCCCGTACTGCTTATTTCAACTAAATTTTTCATGACTAATAGAAATTTCCTCTAAATGAAAAATCCAGGATCCAATGTTAGCTGCAGCTATGTTATGAGTTTAATATCAGCTGAGGAATGCAAAGCCCCAGCTACCCTCGGCATCCAGTTAAGGATCTTCGATAAAGGCAGAGACATCAGTCAGCACATTTTCCCTCAGTGTTTAGATAATATCTCACTCCTGAAGAATTTGCAAGAGTTTACCCTCTGCACAGAAAAAAATATAGATAAGAAAGAAGGGAAGGTAAGATGTGCAAAACTGAAATGACTGTGGATGAGATTTTGGTATGTATCCTTCTGGTTTCTCATCTTTAGCTTGTTTCCTTAGGAAGCAAAGCCTACATTGTCCCTGTGTCTGTGTTAATATGTTAATAAATCTGTCTGTTGGTCGCAATACCGTCCTTGTAAATTTGGTTGAGGTTTTGAAACTTATTAGGAAGACAGAGGTCCTTGACACCGAGTTCTTCACGTCACTACAGCAGAAGAATCCTTATTAATATTCTCATCATGAAGAAAAATGCAATGTTAAATGAACTTAAATGAGACACCAGAGAATCCACTGTAGTTTAGGGTATAGTTTGATTTTTTTTTATTTTTTATTTTATTTTTTTCCTCTCATCTTCCTCTTCTGATAATTAAAAAGGAGAAAGCTCTGATCACAGCTGTTCCTGAAATAGGACATTCATAATGTGTCCCCATTATCTATTAAGGGTGACCTTCCGCTGCAGTCTTCTATAATGGAGTTTAAAAACTCATTTGTCATGAGACAAACTTATTGGAAAGCAAACTTAGTTAACTGTCATGCTCACAGAGCCTTTAAATTCCATGATTAAACCAACATAGTCAATTGTTTTGATTTTTATGTGCCTTATATTATAATTCCATAATATGATTTACTTACAGTCCAGATCCAGGGAATAAGTAAGTCAGAACTTCGGGGTTTTTTGAAAGTACCTTTTCCAAAAGTACATTTCTGTTCTCACTGTTGCTGAGAAAAGATTAGAAGTATGGAATTGCAGTAAGAAATTAAAGCAATGGACCAGAAGTAAGGAAGGATCATAAAGTATGTCCTTCCTTAATGACTCTAAATCCCAGGTGATCTGGATATCCCAGCTTTTCAAAGAGGAAAAGTATGGTACGATGACTCAAAGGACAAGTGGCTTCTAGAGGCATTCCTTGCAATGAACCCCAAGTGCACTTAAAGCTTCTCTAGGCTTTTATTTGATGTCCGCGCTGCTGTAGCTGCTAACTGTGTTTTATGCTTAGGTGGCTCCTCTCCTTCCTCAGTGTCAGCAATCTCACTTTTTCTTGGTGTTCTGGCCACCAGAAAAATACAGCATCAAAGTTAACTGTTTTGATTAGATATGCCCCAGGATGACAATGGCATGCTGATGGCTTACTTGGCTTGATGCACAGGATGTGAGGTGCTGGAGTTGCGTGCGCACAACCGTGCTCCACAACTGGCAAAAGAGTGGTATTGCTTGATACCTCTGAGCATGCGGTCGGGCTGTTGTGTGATTGTCCTTCCTCTAGCCTTGTGCCACATCTTGGGAAACAGCTGAACTCTGTGGCCTTGCTTGCTACACTCCTTCTGTCTCCCCAAGCCGCTTCAGAAGACACACGGCTGCTTTGATAGTGGTGAAGGCAAGCAGCGGAGTCTCAGGATAGTTATATAGTTATATAGATAGTTCTGGGATACGTTAACAACGGAAGAAATGCCAAAAGACTTAAAGAAGTGTTAAACTACTCTGTAGGAACTGCCCTCAGAGTTTTGTTTTTGAAACCATGTACTATATTTATCTACACGCTCTCGGTTTCATTGTCTTTGCAGCTTCACAGCCTACCTTTAGAAGGTGTTATCTCTAAAAGTTCCCTGTTTATAGGTGCTGGAAGGCTTCCAGCAAAATACAGCTCAAGTTGATACAACCTACAGGAAGGTTACAGTTTAGCAGATGAAAAAGGAGCAGGCAATTTAACGTTTAAATTATTCTATTTCTTATTTTAAAGCTACTGCACAATTTAATGCAACTGCTACACTGTATTTTCAGTAGGCAAACGGAAGAGCCTACCAGAAACTCCTAGGGTCTGGGCAGCCAGCTGATGATAGAAAAGAATCAGATGGTAATGAGAAAAAAATAGTCAAGTTTGTAAATGTGAAGATATAAGGTGTATATAATATGGATTAAAAATACATAGAAGATCTAAACTACATCTTAAAAATAACATAAGAAATACTAGTCCATTGGGATCAAAAGGTATTTATTTAGGATGGCTGGAAAACATCTTTGGTGTAAATTGAGCTGTTTTCTCTGGGACAAGTGCCCTCTCCTGCCAAATTTGGGATTCTAAATGCAGGTAAGATTATATTTAAAAAAAAAAAGTTTGAGAGTGTTGAGGGTGATGTGTGCTGAGGTGAGGGGTTTTTTAGTGAGAAAATGTTGGGTCTCCCCTACTTTCATCCTAGGAAGCAGCAGAAGTGGTTTGGTTTTCCAGGACTCAGCCAGAGACAGCGACAGGCAAGCTCTGAGGCACGGAGCGTAAGGCTGGCACAATAAGCTCTCATCTGGATTTGCCCTGTAGCCAAGCTGCATCTTGTGTACGTACCCAATATGCCCTTTTCCACTCCAGGCGAGATACCACTAGTTAGATGACTACAGCAGTGCGCTGAGCAGATAGGTGAGATGTGACAGGCCACAGTATACAGGAGAAGGAAGTCACAGGTGTATTCAGTGAAGAGTACGGCAGCAATAAAAATGTCCTCAAAAATGGCTCGAGTGATGCATTGCTTGGTTGACCTCAAAAGCTGCAACCCCTCCCCTCCCAGCCAACAAGATGCAGAGATACATTGCTCATCAAGTGATGGGCTGCTGTGCTACTGCGTGCATTTGGAAAAGAAAATGGGGAGCTCTGCAGAGAGCACAAAAAATTTCAAGTGCACCAGTCAAAGTCTGGAGGGGTCATAAACCACTGAAAATAGGAGCTTACAATAGGAAATGGAGGGTGTTAATAAAACAGGATGCTAACAGCTTTAGCTTTAAGTGCAGGACTTGTTTAGTTAGAGGTTTAAGAAAAGGACCCCAAGTATCTGCTGTGGCAGGTACTCCTCCTAGGAACAGCCTCAGACTGGGTGTGGACAAATGTATGGGCCTGTCATAACAGGGGAAGAGTCATGACTTAGAGGAAGCTTGGCTGACCTGACAGAGAAAAGAGAGTAAGTCAGTCCTTTTTCTTGCAGAAGGCTAACCAGCACCTTCCAAACACAGGAACACTGTTGCACAATGGCATGGGAAAGAATAATAATATCACTATGTGCCACACCAAATGATTTTAGGGTAAAAGGTTCTGGTTATCCAATCTAGGAATACAGGGGTCAGTCCAGACCTCACCAGTGCCAAGTCAACTGGTCCAGTCAGCCTTTTACTGGAAGGAACAGCCAGGTGGCAATCACAACTGAGCTCATAGGCTTTTTTTCAGATAAAACACTGGAGCTTTCAAGCCCAGAAAAAAAACCAACAGGACAGCAGCTCCCTACCTCTGGTGAAGGATTTACTGTTTTCAATATTTTTTTGAGCCACAACAATGCTCTATATAGTAGAGTCCTGGGCAAGGGGCAGGGCCCCTGTCCTGCCCAAGGTGACAGCCTGCCCCTTCTTGTGCTCCAGAGCCAAAAGTTTGACCTCCTGCAGACCCTGCTCAGCCCCCTCTGGATTTAGCTGGCCATGAGTGGAGGGACCAAGGGATTACAGGTGGCATTTCACCTCTTCAGAAGAAGCCACAGGTGCCTGGAAAGACCTGTGGGATGGGCGTACGGAGAGTCAGTGCTATTGCATCTTGCAGGGGACTGCAAAACCCACAGTGCCAGAGGCACATATCCAGGTCATCTCTGTTGAGGAACAATCATGTAGAACCTTGCATACTCCCATCATCCATGGGCAAGCTGGTTGTTGCAGGTTTTTTTCGGTATTTGTTTTTTGGTTTGTTTGTTGTTGTTTTGTTGGGGTTTTTTTAATAAACAAATGTAAGGCAAAGGAGTTGGGCCAAAGTCAGTTATTAAGAAGGTAAAGCTTTAGTGATGAAGATCTAACCTGATTGTTTTAATTTAATTCCCCTGTGTTTTCTTTTTTGCATTTACCCTAGTCTCTCCTACTTACTTAATGTCACTACATGCTTTCTCTCATAAAGCATATCCTTTGTATTTTAACAGCTCCTAGTCATTTTCAGTTGTGAAGATCGTGAAAGGTTATGAAGAATATATGGCATCCCATCCACCTAATCACTAGATGGAAAGACTGTACAGTAATAATCCAGCACCCAGAGCCACTTCAAATAGGGGACATGAACGTCATGGCATCTTAAAAATCAGGGAGCCTAGTTATGCGCTTTGTCCTTCAAGTCAGTTTCTCTTTCTCCAGCTACTTATCAAGATGGAAAATAATAGCAGTTATTATACTCTGTGCATCTAGATAGTGAATTTTGTAGTCATCCTTTACCTAGCCCACTCTAAACAAGCAATATGGAAACAGGTTTCAAAGTGTGTTTGTTGTTTTGGTTTTTTTTTTTATCATGGCCGATGCATTATTTCTGGATCTGTCTTTGTACATTTTACACCCAAATAACCACATTTTCTTCATTACTTCAGAATTGCATGGTAAAGAGAAGGCTATTTATGAGGAGCAGTGTTTGTTGCCAACCTCTTTAAGTGTCAGTTATAAGTGCTTGTTTTGACATGATCAAATATTCAACAGTACTACCAAAACCAGAGACAAATGAAAAATTCATAATCATCTGAGGGAAGTCTGCCAATCTTTGAAGATTTAGTCTACTAGAGCTTCTTGAAATGAACAGAAAGGAGCTAGACTTTTTAGTGCAAAAGATGCAGTAGACAAAAAAGCTGGAAAAAGCTCATTCTTCTTCCTTCATGAACCAGTCAAATGAGACAGGCTTCCCTGTTATATTTCTAACAAAACAAAATTAGAAATGCTCTCCATTTACTGGTATGAATAACCCTCTACCAAATGCAGGAGTGTCTCAGACTAAGCAGTGACTCAAATGTCAGTTATGATAAGCTTTCACCTCTCCCATCTCTATGGATTCTGTCCTCAAGTAAAAACAAGGAAAAAAAAAATCACTCCAAGGCATGAAAAGCTCTAAAAAGCTGTAGGAAACAGAAGTTCCAAGTAATCTGCTTTTCAGTGTGGGCTACCCCAAAATTGATACATTAAGGATTAATACTAAGACAGATTAAATAGTTCGTTTGTTGTTTAAGATAGACAATCATGGGAAAAGAGGGCTCACTGGCTCAAAAATAAATGCTTTCTTTATCAGCATTTAGGTGGCTAAGTTCACAAGAGTGAACAGAGAAGAGATGTATAGTCTCTGTGGAAATGGGGACTAAACAGAAACATCTGCTTCAGGTCATCTTAGAATCCAATGGGCCCTGACTCTACAAGGCATTTGCACTTATATGTTCCCTGACTGAACTGAGATTGAAGCATGCACAGGAGCACTTAGCTCAGTTGGGGCCATATAATGAATTAAGAGCAACAAATACAGAAGGAGGAAGCCATAAAATCACACAAGGGGCTTTACAGTTAATTACTTTAATGTCACTATTAAGTTTAGGAATTGAAGTCCATGGGAAGGGTATTTTATCAGCTGAAGTCTGGCTTCACTGGGATTTTTTGTTATTGAAATGGGAATAGTCATCTTAATGCCTGAAGGTGAAGTGAAGCTATGCTTTAAATACGAAACTTATGGCTTTGTACACTGCCCTTGAAATATAACTCCTATTGCCGCTAATGTCAGTGAAGTTCTGTTGTAGACTTAAGGAACACTATAATCCTCTTAGTTGCAGGAATTCTTTCGCTGTACTAGCTAAAGGGCTTTTAGCAGCAATTTGACTTACACAGCAAACACATTCCCATGCACTAAAAAAGCAGCTCGTGGTGTCACTTCCATAACATATAGCTGATGTTTTATCCTGACCTTCTTTCCTCACTCTGTATTTTCGAGCATCAGTATGCATGAGAAAATTAAAGGTGTATAACACACAGCTATCATTTGGTTTGCATTACCGGTTTGGTTTTAGAAGGAGAAAAACATTAGATACTCACATCTTCCCCAAATGGGAACTATGTCTTTTTTCTCTGTAGCTACAGATGTACCCAGTAAAGACAATGGCTACAAAAACAGGACTGTGGGCTTCCCATGCACTGAGTTGGCAGGACGGAAGGAAATTCCAGTGCAAGAGCTGAGCATGCACTGCATCCAGCCATGAGCAGTAAGCTCAGCCTGTCTATGAGTGACCCCATGCCTTGGGCTCACCGCTGGGCTAACACTGATATGGGAGGTGCACAGATGCCTTGCATCCCACCAGCCTGCAGCAGAGGCAAAGTGTGCCTGCCCCTACGGCAGCCGGGACAGATAGATCCAAGCAGCTGCCCTTACCAGTTGGAGCTGCTGTTTCCCTGATGTGCTGGAAAAAAACAGGGCCAGGAGAATTTTTCTGCCTCTGGCAGGCTTTAAGGAACCCACACCAAATAACTGGCTCATGCATAGGGATTGACTCACTGAATGGTCCAAAGGTCTGACAACAAGAAGTAAAGCAATTTGGTTGGAAATGTTAAAACCTGTGGAAAATAAGGAATAAAAAATGCTTCTGAGGGGAAATAGAATCACCATAATGCTGAAGAGCCACAAGCCCTGGCAGCTCATTAAAGCAGATATATTGTATATGATGATATACACTTCTCAATTTGTATGTATGTCCTTCAGTAATTGTGGGACTGCACAAAGCTGTTATCTTTGATATTGGCACTGACACTCCTATAGCACTTACCTGCCTGAAACAAATCAAACATGTGTAGGAAATAAGATATGTGGAAAATAGAAACTGAAAGGGCAGTGAAGTGTGTTTGCTATCTGGACGATATAGCTAGTTGAAAATACCTGGGTGTGAATGAAGCATTGAATGTTACGTCCAAAATTATTTAAATTCTAATTAATTTTCTATCAAAAAGATGATAAAAATAAACTGTCTGCTATAAAATATTAAGGTTGTTGAGGTTTCATGTGTCTAACATGACTTACCCTATTTATACAAATTCCCCAGATAGTTTGGGAAACTGTAATTTGCTTGAAGCCATCAGGTCTAGGTCTAATTTGCCCAAATTGATAGCAATCACAAACTGTATTACTTGCTTGTATTTGATTGGTTCTCTATGGCCAGTTATAGTGAGCATGTTACAACTGGCCTTGACCCACACCAACTGACATCCCTATCAATGAGTACAGCAAGAACATGTTGGGTCTGAATAAGCCCAAAACCAGATTATGCCCTTCAAAATCTTAAAGGCAGAATTCATTACTTTGCTTCCAGTACGTGCTACAAAGGGGATGAATTCTCTTTGATCAAGGAAGACACCTCTTTCAGCCCAAAAAAACATGGAGTCAAAGCTGTCTCTGTTTCTGAGGGTTGTGAAAGGTGCAATAGCCTCTATGTAGGGGTTAGCATTAAAAGTTTAGAGCCCTAGAAAAACTGAATGTCACCAGGCTATCTCTGATAGCAACTATATGCTGGGTTTTCTCATCCTTTTACTCAAAATAGCTGAACATCAGTCTCAGGACATAGGTAGTGTTCCAGTTACTTGCATGTAGGTCTATCCACAACTTTTTCAGGCAAGAAGGTGGTTTTGGTACATTTTCTGATGGCCAGAAGTTAGAATCCTTCTTGACCTGGTGTAGAGCATCCAGACTGCCACTGTCAGGCAGCTACTCTTATTCTCATTGCACAGTTCCCAGTAAACCTGGGATTTTACACTAGTATATGTCCAGAAAATGATAGCATTGCCAAAACTTAAAATAGAAAAAAATATGTGTTTTTCAGGGAGATAAGAGGAAAATTAGAGACTTAGGAAAAAAAAAAAAAAGACACTGGGCAGGCTCTGAGGAACTAACTATTCTTGTTGGTGTCCAGATTTATCTATCCTATGGTTAGAAGACTTTCATGGTAAGACATATCAACAAGAGTGTAGGCTGCTTTTATTGTGACAGTGTGGAGTAGATATTTCAAAAAAGCAGGTTTTGTTGCATGGTTGAATTAAACTAGAATTGCATTTTAAAAGGGATGTTTTGTCAGCAAATGTGACACAGACTCCTGAAGGAGATTTGGTAGCTGCTGAACCAAGCCAGGACTGAGAATGGCCCTATACCTGTAGCACATAATACTGGGTTGATCTGTGGTGGCAAAACTGAAGAATTCCACCTTGGGGAGGAAAAACTGGAAGTACAAAGGATGCTCTCCAATAACACAATAGTAATACACCTAGTTTTGTAAAGATAACACATGAGAATATTACTACATACTTGCTTTTATAAAGGTGGAAGGTGTTGAGACCACTTTCAGAAAATCAACCCTGTAATTTAGTTTAAGACTCCTCTTTTTGAAAAGCTTGCCAACTGATTATTCCTTTAACAGATTTACTTTTCCAATAACCAACATCCGGTTTGGGGTGGTTTTTTGGTTTAATAACTTTTGCCATAGCTTTGACTGACCTAATAGCCCAGCTGAAGTTAAGGGAAAAATAAAATGAAAACATATTTCTGTTTTTTAAGGCTGACTTTGGTGTATTTTGCATCAAAGAATTTCTGGAGCAGACATTAATTCCTTCTTGGTTTCCAAGTACTTTTTTCCAGAGGCAGCCCCACACAATGTATACCTGCAAAATCACTGATATTGTTGAATTCTTCAAAAAGAGATCAACTGACAGTTGTAAGATTTCTTTCCAGGTTTGAAAGTTACTACCTGATGCTAAGCAATAAAATGTTACCATCTACATAGGAAATGGAGTGCACATGTCAAGGAAAAACAGTTTCAATCAACAGTGACAAAAAGTAATGCTTAAAATGACTGGAACACTGATATAGCTAAAGCAAGAAATAACAGCCTGTCTGTTGTAACTGGTAAGGACAGAGTAAGAGTCAGAGTAAATGTCAGCTGAGATCGGAAAACCTACTCAGCTGGAATCAGAACACATTACAACCTTCTCCCCACCCTTCAGGTATGTTTGCAGTTTGGTTTAGGTCCACTCCCTCCTCAGTGAAAAAGGCAGTGTACACATTAATGCATATAGATATTTACATATATGTAAAAAATCTATAACATCATATTCTGTATATATATATATACACTATACATGATATATATACACACACTAGACATTATATACTATATAATATATTCATACACTTGCATATGTCTGTACTTGTGTGCAAAAACACAGGACTAACCCAAGGCTGGAGAAGAAAGCTATGATGCAATCATGACTCACTGGCCTGTTCACCTCTTGAATGAGATTAACAACCTTTTCTACACTAAAAATCAATATTTCCCCTGAATCTGAAGTGTGAAATTACCAAAAAAAAAAAAAAAAAAAAAAAAATGTACGTTAAATTTTTTCCCT
>VZRU01006936.1:81069-95916 GCA_013398155.1 Pedionomus torquatus | reverse complement strand
AAAAAAAAAAAAAAAAAAAAAAAAGTGTCACGTTAATGTTTTCCCTAAAACTGGAGGTTGGGTATTCCCCTAGATCCAGATTTGCATGCATATATAAAGCTCTCACTTGCATTTAACACTGTTTTTCACCAGGCTAGCATATGTGGGTGAGAACTTGAACTTTGCTTTCCTTTGGATCGGTACCTGCTCTCATTGCAGTGAAATTAAATTGTAAAATCTCTCAGGCATCAGCAGGCTTTCAGCACCTAACCACAGTTACCCCTTTTCTTGGGGAGAGGTCAAGTTTTCCCATACTTTACTGAGGGATGCCCTCCCACTCCCTTGACTATTTCTACTGACTTACAAAAAATCACAAGGCCTCATTAAGGACATGTGGGTGTACCTTTGACATGCAGCTATTTATATTTAAACAAACCTAATATAAGTGCTGAGATCTGCCTGTCAGATTCCGTAGACGCTACACAGAATATAAATCCAAAGTGGTTTCAAAGCTTTCATCACATTGGCATCTTTAAATACATAGCAATTATGCTGAAACTGGCCTGATACCATTCTCCTCCATAGTCATGACAGACCATTTCCCCCTAAATTGTTATACACTTATCATAGCACAGGTGTATTCAGTAAAAAACCAAAACAAAACGAAACAAACCCAACCCTGTAAAGTCTGGAAGTCTTCAATCCCTGTCCTCTCAGCCGGAGCCTCAAAACACTCCTGAATTTTAATCTCGCTATGGCACATCATCCTTTTTTTCAACACAGAATGACAAATAGGAGGGAGAAATTAATGTAAACTGTTAAGTTAGATGAATTAAATTTAAGCAATAAGACTGAAGCTCAGGCATACGCTTTTTTTTTTTTTTCCCCTTGGGACACTGTGTACCTAGGATTGTGTTGTACCTGAAGAAGTCAGGTCCCTCTAGCCCTCACTCTGATATGCTGCAGAAGGTAAGCAAGGGGAAATTGGCTTAGTGAGTTGTTCCCAGCCTGGTTGTTCATAAACATTTATCTTAGCTCACAGAAAATGAAGATAAATTCCTTTTCTGTTGCATGAATATTACAGGCATTCCTCTATAAATTATGTATCATTTTAAGACTTCCAGTTAGGAAACTTATACTAAAACTGTCATAAAGTTTCATATTTGTTTTAGGCTACTAAAAAGGCAAGATAAGCAGAACCAAACTGTTAAAATTTTATGAGTTTGATAAATTACCCTGTAAGGCAGTCTTTGACTGCACAGCAATCTGTGCTTGTGATTAAACACTGAATAACCCAGAACTAAATAAGACTGAAGCTGACACTCTGTAATCCTCTCCCCAAGCCTCCTACCCCTTAGATGGCTGAGGAGGACAGAGTGTCTCCAGAACACAATGCTCATGCGAATACAAAAGAGTCCCACTGCCTGCCAGGCATATCTAAGCTGGAAGCACAGGAAAAGCGGGGTGAGGAGGCACATGAGTTTTAAGAGAGGTAGGGTTACACAGTCCCTTAGAAATACTTCTCTGCAGCTGGTCAGTTTGCACAAGCTAATGGTATAGTGGATATACGTATAGATATGGCAGAATTGCATGTACAGAGATGGCCCCAACCTCTTTATTATTAATAAAGATAGTACAGGTATAAGAAATATGGAAAAGTAGTTTTCAGTGCTTGATTTACTATTCATGAAGAGGCTCCCAAGTAAAACCAATCCACTTCATGAAAAAACTCTGTTCAATAAACTACTATTTGTTCCTGCTTTGTGAGCTCAGAAGATGTATCTTCAGTGGCTAGTCTAAATAATCAGAGTATAAGGAACTCTGGGGTTGATTTTTAGATCTACCTTGAATAGTAATTTAAAGAAAACTGAACCAAACAAATTATTCCTTTTTCTTGTTAGAAGTTTAATTTCTGTCCCCACAGAAGAAAAAACTCAAACTGGAATAGGTGTATTCATATTAGACCAAAGATTTTATGCTGCAAGGGGAAGGTAGCATAAAAAGCAGAGAAAACAGATCAGGGAATAGGTAAGGAAAGAACACATGACTAGACACGGAGGAAGTAATATCCATTCTCTACTGCATATTATGTGGCCTCTTCTAGTGGTTCCTCCAGGAGTCTTCCTAGTCTGGTGCTATAGGCTCTGCCTTTGTAATGCTGCCCTTCCTAACAGCATTTGCACTCTTGAAGGAGAAAAATCATTGCTTCAGTCTGGGAACAGACTTCATTTTCTTTTACTTTGGCAGATGCACATTAAAATAAGTAGCATCTGGTGGAGGCAAAGGACTGAATTTCTCTGCTTTTCTATCATTTCATTTTCATATTGCCATATCTAGCACTGTTACCTCGATACATTTGTTCTACAATCTTTGCAAGTAAATGTTGGGAAGCCATGAATTTTAATGCATTTAAAATCATACAACACACTTCTGCAGTAAACACTATGGTTGCTGGATTGCTACCCAGCTAAAGATAGCCTTCTCTGATAAATCCCTTTTTTCCATAACGGGTATGATTGCTCTTTCTTGAAATGAGTGGATATCATTCTCCACCTCTCTTTTTACAAATGGTGTTAACAGCCTAAGCACTATGAAGTTATTTGAATATGCAGAAAAACAGAAAAAGCCAGATAGAAAACTGTTAGGACCATGTGACGATCAAGGTATAAAAGATGTACTCAGGACTGAGAAGGCTTTAGAACAGAAATGTAGTGAATTTCTTGCATCAGTCTTCACTGCCAAAGATGTTGGAAAGATCCCATGAATTCTCTGGAGCAGATATATTAGAGGACCTACGTCGATTTAAGGTAAAAATGAAAGAAAAATATTAGACCAAATATATATGTTAGTGGACATTGGGGAACCCTCGGGGAATGGGCTGCAGAGGGGGGCCAGATGTGCATATACTCCCTGGACAGCATCGGCCATATTCACTCTCAAGAGCAGAATACCATTGCGGAGGACCATTGCTGAGGTTCCCCTATGCCCCAGGGAGATGACTGCATACAGAATTCAGCATAGAGGATGATAATTTGATTGCAGACTTTGCTGTATTATGTTAGTATGAAAAAGTTAAAAGAAGCTAGAGATTATGAACAATTGATCTAAGACTGATGTCTAAGATATTCCTGGATCTTTAAGATGAAACCCCGTCCATGATCTACTTGGATTCCAGAATAACAGATGCTATATATGTCACTTTATGCTAAAGAAGACACACACCTGACTTCATATTTTACCTCAAAATCTATTTATACTTATTTTTTCCAGAATGATGTTTTTTATGTGTATGCTATTGACATCAAGGAAATACCGTAATCCTCCTCTGATGGCAATAGCCACAAATATTTCATCATGTGCGCACATAAGGAAAAGGACGAACAAAAGCACACTTCTGAAAGATCATTTTTTTCCTTTTAAGGATATTTTTGTGTAACTACCTTGAACATGAGGCTAGGCAGGTACTAAGCCTATGAATGCCAGGTGATTGTTAAAATTGCCCATACAGGAAATTCATCTGAGAAGGGGGTACCTGCAGAATATTTGCAGCTGCTTTTCAACAGGCTGCCAGCAGTCTTCACTGAAATAAAGTTCACCAAGCTCACTTAAAGGCAGCACAGTGATTTCTATAGAGACACCAGCATCACTTAGGGAAGAAGTGGCAGTTTTATAGCACTAATAGCCCAGCTAGAGACCTATTGGCATTTCTACGAGAAAGCCAAGCATTAGTAAAAGTGATGAGCTGTGTTAACTTCACCACACTTAGATAAATCCTTGTCATTTCTCTGCAGAAAGAGCATGATACAGATAGTGCTGAAGCACAATTTTAAAGCATACTGACACTGAATTATGGTGTTGATAGGGAAGAGAAATACATTACATCTTAAAAGTAGAATATGCAACTTTGCAAAAATTTCTTACTTGGCAAACTCCATTTCAGTTTTGTCTGTGAATTGTAATAATAGGTAAAGTAAAACATAGAAGATGACTGGTTTCCAACAGGAATACTCACTTTGGAAGGAAACAGTGAAAAACACCAATAGCCCCATCAAATTATATTGGCTTTGATATTACTCATTCTTTTGAGACTTGATAGCTCCAAGTGCTCTGAGCTTGTAAATTAGCGTTATTATGGCAAAGAAACAATTTCAGTAAGAAAAAGACTGAAGTAACCTTTTAGAAGATGACTGGGATATAGTATAGCTATTACTGGAACCATAGTTTTAAATAATATTGTTTTCCCCTCCCATTTGTTTCTAGTTTGCAGAGGAGGAGGAGGTGTATAGCAAGCACATTACTATATTGTTACTTTGCTGCTGTATAAAAGGTAGCACGTTTATAAATTATTTCTGCAGGTGGCACATTTTTGTGGGTTATAGGGTAACAGGAAGAATAACACAGCATTGATGGCAGCTGAAAACAATCAATACAAATTCCAAATTTTGTATCCAAGCGGAAAAATTGCTACCACACTGTAATGGTTCATTGGAATTATTTGCCATGCATTCTGATATACCCCGAGGGGACAGACATGAGGGTGCAGTAGCAGAGTTTTATATATTGAAACTAGGTGATGACTATTCTTTAGCATTTATTAATATTTCTGTGCGGTGTTAAAATCCTGTAAGACTTCTGCCAGTGAGACCAATGACTATATCTAAGAAGGTATCAGTTCATACAGCTGCAGGTTATGTTCGGGAGCAATTTAAGAATAATTTAATATAGGCTAAAGATACAGTGCCATGAGAATTATCCAGTCAGCAAACATGCTCAGGTAGATATACCTTAACGGGCATTAATTTAGATGAAAAGAATTGTTATCAGCAAGCTTTCTGTTAACTGATACTAACATGAACAGGAGAGAGAAGGAGGAAAAAGGACAGGAAAGGATGAAAGAGGAGGGGAAAATAGAGGAGGGATAGGGGAAATGGAGGAGAAAAGGTAAAGGGGAAGGCAGGACTCAGTGTGATACAATCGGCTCTTGCTTGCCTATAGAGTTATTCATGGAAATTCAGAGCTGACACCCTCCTTCTGAAACATTGTCTATATATGCAAGGAATTCAGTAGGACAGGCTGCTTTCCAACTTGGATCAAATAATAATCTTAAAGTTATGGATTTCAGCCTGAAAAAGTTGAGTGTCTCTTCTTAGGCCTCTCCTTCAAAAAAGTGTTTCTTTTTAGTCCCAATAATTTTTCTCAGTGATTAAGTGACTGGCCAGCTCAGTGATCAGTTTCTCAAGAGCAGTTATGCCTGTTATCTTTTCCTCTACAAAAGGCATACTGAAAAAGAAGCAATGTAGCAGTATGAGTCTGTATCCTTTTTGCTTGTTGATTTTTTTTATTTAAAAGTTCTGAAAAAATTAATCATAGGGTTTACTTTAAAGATAAAAGAAATGCTAAGCAACACTCCTGCCATTTTCCTAATCAGTTGTCTAAATTAATTTTGGAATGAATTTTCTCTGCTAAGATGAAAGGCTCAGTGCATTAAATCCCTCACAGACAAATTTCTTCTCTTAAACATTTTAATAAATAGGCTTGGTCACAAAGAACCAACTATAAAATAAACAGTAAGTTTGAGTAAAGAAATACTGTTTTCCATTGTATTTAATTTGGAATCACATTGCTACTTAAGTGTCGTAATTTTCCAGTTGGCCATAAAAAATGTCAAGACTAAAGGATTTCATACAGTACTTGATATCCAATGCCATAAAACTGAAATGAGAAAAAAGCAATATTTTCAAAATAACAGTTGTCCTTTTTATCAACTGGAGTGATTAACCACTGGATCAGGCTTTCCAAAAAAGTAGTAGAAACTTTCTTAATATCCTTAAAACAAAGATGGATGTATTTCTGGATGATGGGCTTGTGCTTTGATGAACACGTATTAGTTTCAATATGGACAAACTCAGAGAAACATTTTGACTGTGGCTGGAAGACTAGATAATCCAAGAATCCTTTCTGCAGCTGAAGTCTTACAAATCCATAAATTAAAGTAAAGTTCAATTTTACTTTTTCTACTGTTGTGTTTTTGTTTTCTTTAACCTTAAAAGTAAAATAAAAGTACGTTGCTAAAGTAAACATGATCTATGAGTATAACGTGAACAACAAACAAACAAAACCAACAACAAAATAATGTAGAAAACCCATCTTAGGGAAACAGCTTCTTGAACTTTGTTTTTCTTTACAGGTAACTTCTCAGAAACTGAAAACAGCTTAAGTGAAAATAAGTGATTATGTTTAGAATCACAAATACAGGTAGTTATAAGTACTGGTTAATTGCTATGATTTCACCTGGAAGGTGAGTGAGACCAGTGGATCTTGTCACTAAAAATCCATGTACATGGCAATGCCTTTATTTACATCTATGGAAGAGTTGGACTTGTAGCCTGGTCAAAAGGATTATCAGCAAACCACTGCTTGTAAAACTTCTGGGTTTTCATAGCAGTTTTTTTTTAGCTTAAGGAGCAACCTTCCCTTCTTGTCTTTCCTAGCCATTCCTCTTAATGCTTACAACTATGCCACAAGCACTAGAATAAAGGACAAAGAGTCAAAATGTGGAACTACTCTGAAATGTAGCACCACAACTGAACGATGACAATATTTGAATGGTGGCTTATAAGGATATTCCTCTCACTGTTTAGTCTCTCCTTGAAAGCCACTCTGTAGCTCTGATTGTACTTGTTACCCTTTTTTCTGCCTTTTCTGTTTATCCTATATCCTTTTCAAATAGATGACCTGAATTCCTTGCAATGTTCAAGTTTATACAATGATATAACAACATTGGGGATGTTTTTCTCAATCTTATTTCCTGGTACTTTCTAACATCTCCCTTACTCTTTTGATTTTCCTGAACAGAACTGAACTTTTCATAAATTACTCAGACTGGATATATGTATGATATATGCTACAGTTACTTTTCTCTACACAGATAACTGCACCTACTGCCCTCACAGGCTTTGCAAGGTGTCTTCCTCTGCTCCAGCAGTGCCACAGAACTGCCACTTATTGCTCCCCTCAGTCCCAAGTTTCCTGCTTCACACAACCAGTTTTGGCCATTTTCCCCTGCTTTCCCAACCAACTGCACCAATTTCTTAGCTGATGGTCTGCATGGATATTTACTATAACAACTGTTTGGTTTCACGTCTGCTAAAGGGGGGCGTAAGAGAACTACTGGGGCTGAGGATGGAGATTCTGCATCCCTGCACGCAGCAAGGGGTCAGAACCTTGTTCCATTCTCTCGAACTGGGAATTAATACTACTCCCAATTGCAAAATATGTCCTTTATCTTCCAAGGAAGAGGTTGGTACTAGTATAGTATTCCTTTACAGCCTAATTTTCTCTAGATATGCTGTTTTTTCACAATTACATACAGGAAAAGCAACAGAGGTATTTTAAATAATTCTTCAGATTGACTTCTAATTCCAGTTTCAAGGGGTCCAACATGTCTGGGACAGTTAGTACCCAGGTATAAACTACTCTAGCAATGATTTGCTAATAAGCCCAGGCCCCTTCAAGTCAGTATTTGTTAAATATGGTTATTGCAAATTCAGCTAACTTTTGAGCTACACTTTTGAGCAATACTTTCATTTCTGAGTTTTGTGATAGAAGAATTCTTCAGAGTGCAATAAGTGAGTAGGGATGGATATCATCACAGCCAGTATGAAGCCTGTCCAGTGTGAATTTTATCACCTCAGAGAGATACACAAGAGATGATGTAGTCTTATAAAATTCCACCATTCTTCTGGAAAGACCAAAACTAATCGAGCAACACCTGTACTTCCCTAAGAAAAGGTCAAAGTAAAAAGAATACTGACTTAACAAGATGATTCAGCAAGCTGGAATCATATTTCTTTTAACTTGACATTTAGATTGAATTAACATCCTGAACTTACTCAGCGAGCAATGGAGCTCAAAGCAAATCTGTTTAGTCTTATGTTGAGAAAATCCAAAATGTGCCAGGCTGACATGACTAAGTACCTACTGAGCCTTGACCATCCTGGATCATGGAAGCATGAGAAGGTCTGAAGAGCTTTTTCACTACTGAACAGTGAAAGAAAACATGCAAAAGAGAAAAGGCTCCCAGGAGCAGCCTGCAATTAGTAAAAGGCCAAGGCCAGACTGCCAACCACAGTTACAAATTTTCTTCATAAAGAGCTTAAAGATTGATGCAGAAAGGCAAGGTTGAAATGACGTGAGAGTCAGTTCTTTCAACTTGACATTTAGACTGAGCTAATATCCTGAACTTGCTCAGCAAGAGAGAGAGAAAAATATCAGGTTAGGTCTTTAATGGTTTTTAGTGAGCACCTGCAAGCCATACCAATGGAGAAACTAGAAAGCAATATCCAGGTGAAATAGTTGAGTGAACTTTCCCAGTGATAGGTGTTTTTCAAGGCCCAGCTCCTACCGAAGGCGTCAGAGCAGAGCACAGTGCTGTTGGTGTTTAACTAGGGAGATCTACAGTCAGAAACTAGAAGCAATCCTATTTTCTGTGTAAGGCAATGACTTGCATGCAGTGTTTCACTGACTTATAGACAACCTTTAAGCGGGATTGCTAATAGGAATTAAAAAAATGCATATACTTCACTGTTCGCTGGGTAGGGAAAACTCCATTTCATCCTAGGAATGTTTGCTCAATTGCATATATATATGTATTAAATTTAGTTTCATAATACTTATGAATTTCTTTTCTACTTCTGTGTAGAATGGTTTTATTTACACTTTGTTTATATTTAATCTTTAATAGGCCAGATATAAGTAGTAAGATCTCAGCTAAATGGAAACTTCTCTTTCTACATGTTTAGGGCAGTTTCAGGCAAGGTGTTGCATGACTAGATAAAATGGATGTTATAACCTTCTGAAACACTGGAAAGCCGTGCCTCTTCTGCATCATATGTGGCTAGAAACAAAGTAGTCCAATATTACTTAAATCCCCTTAGTAAATACCTTGCATGGCTTTTATTCTCTGAGAAGCTGTTTAGTTGACAGATCTCCCATTTGAATTTAGATTACCACTCTTTAAGTACAGCAGAAGGTCTGCAATATGCCCTAAAGGCAGCCCTAGCACATGCTCAGCTGTGATTAATCTAGCTGCTTAGCAGATGTCAGTTGTACTACTAGAAGTCAAACAATCACCCTTTCATTGTAAACTCAGATGGCTCCAGCTCAAGTCAGAGACTGTTGTTCATTGTTTCAAGATACGTATGGTATAGATGTTTCAAAAGAACCACAGAAAAAAGTTAACAGGAAAATGAAGCCTCAGACCCCTCAATCTTGAAAGAGTGAATGTTCATTCTTTTTACTTTTATGCCTTGAAATAACAAAGAAAGAATGAAATAAAGCCACAAAGGGGACAGTGGTTAAAATACAATGAAAACTGTATGAAATAGAAAAGTTGGGAGAGTCAATGGACTAGCATTATCTTCTTAAAAATAACTTGAGAAACAGAGTAAGACACTTCACGCATGTTTCTCCAAAGGAAACATTGTCTACTTATAATCATATTTTTTTTTCTTTTTTATCATTTACCTGTACAGAGGGATATTGGTTTGTTGGACAAGGTTTCCTGAGATTTTCAAGTTAAGGATCTCTATAATTAAAAAGTTGAAGAGTTCATCTGACAAATGCATTGCTAACAATGAGAAATTAAAATTAAATGTGTCTGATAAGAAGAGATGTAAAATACTCTGTGTGGTGTGATAGATCAGTATAATTTCTCCTGGGAAGGTTTCGACAACTGGTTCTTCAGCAATGGAGGCTCCCTGTAAAACAAGTGTCAGGTGCAAATGGAAAAGCCTGAAGAGTATATTTTTTTTCTTCAAGATGTTTTGAAGAGCCATATGTTCATATTTAATTAAAAAAAAAAAAAAAAAAGCCTCAAAGCCTCTGTTCTAGATATTTCAGGAGGACCGTTCTCACTCTGCTGGAAGCTGCTGTCCATTGGGATGCAGTGTTTGCCCCAGACCTGCCCAAGCACAGCTGTCTGACCAGCACAAGCTGCTCCGAGTCTGTCAAGGCAACGGCTCCCTTCCTCCTCCTCCTCCATCCTCGCCATCCTACCTTATCCCCCTGCCACCTGTGCTAAAACAAGATTAATTTTCAGCCAGCTCATTGTCCCAGTGTTTAATCCAACTGAGTTACACTGGGTATTGAGTCCTGCAGGATTATATTCCATCAAGACTAGTGATTAAAGGCGCTCAGAGTATTGCCAATCTATTTTCTTTGACTCAGGTTAATAAAATGCTACCTGAAATATAAGCCTGTGTGTCTGAAAGACTATTGGCCCTATTTCTGCCATCATTTTTCACTTGTGACAGTGGCTCTCGCTTCACCATCAGGCCCACTGAAATTAGTATAGGCAGCTGCACAGTAAGATTCTTGTAAATTGAAGTATGACCCCAGTTTTGATCTACTACAGAACACAGAAGCTAATTTCCACTGACCCACTGTGAGACAGAACCAAGTACTGTGCAAAGCACCCACAATTTAGTAAAGGGGAAGAATTCCATAAAACATCCTGACTGCTTATTTTAATATAAAAACAAGTATAGCTCAAAGGGAAAAAAAAAAGAAACCCACCCTGTGATAATACTTATTCGGACTGACTGTATGAATCTGACAGAAGGCATAATTATAACATGAAAATTAGTGTGATTTTTCAGCACTTCTTTGCCATAGTATTGAGGCTTAGTCAGCTGAATACCAGTATTTGCACCTTTACCCTTGTTAAACCCCAAGGGCAATGAGCTATGTGAGAGTTGCGCATTTGTTATCATATCATGTCATGCCTACTGAACGAGGTGGTGAAGATGGAAAAGGTGGCAAAAGGTTTAGGTAGAACCACAGAAATCCTCTTGGCATTTTATAAGCACTGCAACAACATAAACGTTTCATTTGCAAAGAGGCAAATTACAGATCTGTTAAGGCCAAAATTACTTCTACTGTGACATTTTTGCACTGGGAAACCTCATTTAGGAAAAATGCAAATTTGAGACATTTCTGTGGTACCCAGGTTTCTCTGGGCTTCTCTCTTGTTCCTTGACAATATGCCTGACAGAAAACTAAAATGCCTGGGCTTTTAGTGCCCAGTTACCTCACAGAGCAACTTTTTTTAGGACACTGGATCTCACAGACATTTTAGCTCATCAGCTCCAAGGATTTCCAGGCCCTTTTGTTCCACATTATTTTGGCTAAGCAACTGCTGTACAAAGGTACCAGTGGTTTCAGGGTGAAGAGGAGATTATTTTATTTTTAACATCAAAATGTCCCTGTGGAGAATTCTGTCAAAATAAAATTGTATTTATTGCCCGATCTGTGAAAAATTGTGAGGTTAAGATTTTTAGAGAGTCCCCCACCTTGCTCAAGACAAGAAACTTCTCTATCAAAAAAATCTGAAACCAGGTAAATGACTAGAAAGTTGATTTCTTAACCAGCTCTATTTAAAATAGTATCCACAATTGCCTGGAGTCAGGAAGAAAGCCACAAACTTAGAATCATGTACATACAATGAACTTTTTTATACAACAAGCTGCCTTAAAGGAAGAAGATTGTAGTTTTCTTAACACACACATTAAAATTAAACATAAAACTCCATGGGAAAGACAGGGAGCAGGAAAAACATATTTTTAAAAGCATGAATAGCTATCTCTATATTACTAAATAAAACCATTCCACAAAGTGAGATAAAGCTCTTGTCCTCGATCATGCATCCCACCTAGCTGTTGGCATCCTTGGCTCCCCAGCAGAGGTTTGCCTTAGCACTCTCTAAGAAGATGCGCTCAAGCCACTATGTGAAAGACAGAAAGCATCAGTGACAGCTCCCAGTAGGTGTCACAGACAAGTCTGCATCAGGTTTGGTTCCCTCTTTTGTATGTAGTCCTCTGACTTGAACAGCGAACTTGTACTCGATAACTCTGCTATATAGATCAGGGCGTAGCATATCAACCCTCAGCTCCACACTGTAAGAATAAGAAGGCAGCTCTCATGTCATTTCAGACACTTTGTGAAAATAAAGAAAATACGACCTACCATCTTTGAGGCCCACAGGGACACTATGTAAGGTCCAGAGGATGCTCAAGGGAGCTTGTACCATTTGTTTCAAGGTCAAGTATGATCCCTGGCCATGTGAAAACATGACAATGTTGAATATGCATAGTTATCTGCACACATGCTCCTGGGTACAGAGTCCACACAAGCACAAAAAGAATAATTCTTCTGCTTCTAGAGTGTGTAGGTTAGGCCACCTTGCCTTTAGTCAAGTTAAGCTGAAGCTGTAAGATCAGAAACGTCAGAGATGCAAGACAGAGATGAACTGAATTCTCTCACCTTTTGCCTGGGGATGAAACATCTCTCGTGCCAAATAGCTAGTGAATCTAAATTTCTGGTAAAAAAGTACAACCAATCTCATCACTTTATATAGTTTAATACATTTCTATTATTGAGATAATAAAAGCTTGACAGCTCAGTTGCATTCCACTGGCCATAAACCTTAAATTTAAGCAGAGGTTCCCATGCATGTGTGCAACTTCTTCTAGCCAAAAAATCTTATCTAGCTAGTAGGATTCTGAACTAATGAAGCAATGGATTAGAAACTTTGAAACAATATTTGTTCTAGATTATGTTATGTATTTACCTTTCTTCCTTTACTTGTTTTTGATTTTCATTCTATAAGCACATAATCATCACTCGCAACCATATCATATCTCTGTAGCATGCGGATTTGTTATGTCATGCTGGCATGCCATCGTTCCTCACTGTGTAATTAAATTCTCAGGTAAAATTCTTCTGCTACTGCCAACTTATACTGCCTTAGGTACTATAGCTTGAGCTCTTGGGATTTTCAGCAGTGAAAAACTAAACCAAAGAACTAATGAATGCTAATAGCTATTAAAAATGTCCATGGCTAAATCCTGTAGTTGCAAGTAACAAGGGACTAAAGTGGAGGTGGAAAAAGTCAAAGTAAACATCCTATTTAACCTTCTTTGCTTTACCAGGGAAAAAAGCAAAGCTTCATTTTGGACTGTGACTCAAAACTTGGCTATACGTGTTATGGTTTACATGCAGTGGACCAAGGCCTTCTGCTTTGACTTCCCACCTGGACACTGTGGGCTGGGGACAGGGATTCACACACAATGACATGTTTAATGTGATATCAAGTGCATGGTGATCACCAGAGAAGGAAGCCCTTTGACATCATTTCACATTCGTTCTTCTTTTCCTGCACAGCAGCATCCCCTTGCAAGATACACCCTCAGAAGTGTTTCTCTGGGGGAAACATGGAGGTTGAGCAGGTCATGGTGCTACACGTAGGACAATTTACTTTGCTGCATAATTTCTGCCAGGGATTCTGCCTGTGGTCACAAGTTGGTCTCTTAAGTGGAGTTAAACTACAGGAGAGTAAGCAAGTGTGGCTCAGTTCTCAGTACTGAAATGTAAGTACACAAAACCACATTCATTACCCTGCAGAACACCCTTCTGTACATTTAACCTTTCCAGTTTTATAACTAGTAAGTAAACAAATATCTTATGCTTTTACTTATCAGGAGAAACCTTTAGCAAACCACCCCCCGCACTGAGACATCATGAGTGCTCAGTATTGATGCACACCACTTGCTGTAAACTGAAAGACTTTGTGAGAGCACAGCCTATTCTTTATGGACATAATGCATCCAGAGATTAAAGCATCAGATCTTAAATTTCTATTAGCTTGTTATTAAAGAATGTGACAGGCTTATTTCCTCCCTAGTTTATCTAAAGAATGAAAAATGGCAAACCCAATGAAATCTTCTTTTCTGACCAGCCATTAACTTGATTTACAATGAATTTGTACAGTGCCTGATTTATGCCAACATTGTATTGCTGCTTCTCTGCAAAATACAAGCAATTAACTAATGATTTATGCTTATACAAGCACAGGCGAAAGAAGACAATAATCTTTTCTCATGCCTGCTTCCCTTCCAGCATGCTCAGTCCTCAAAAAATGAAGACTGATCTGTTCACATGTGCTTCAACAGTCAGTTGACACTTTTTAATTAGAAATACAGAAAACAACCCTGAGTGAACATATCTATAACCCATGGGTAGACATGTGTCTATGCAAGACCTGACAGCAGCTGAAGTCATCTAAACACTTTGAAAGGTATTTTATATTGGATTGACTCACCATACCTTTATTCTCCGAAAAACTGAGATGCTGAAATTGCAAGCCTTGCAGCTCTACACAAACTAAAAATGTTAGCCATCTCCTTTATTTCTAAGGGTTTCACATTTTTCTCTGCTGTTACAGAAAACAGTGGATTTTGTGCCCTTGGGACAGACTCCTTCAATAAAAATCTGTATAAATCTAGTGCACAAAACTGAAATCTTTTTACAGTAGAAAGCAGTGAACCCCCAAAATCAATGCTATATTTATAGTGTCTTCATGATAGCTACATAATAATCTTTTTACCTCTTGGGTAAATCTTAATAGCTATGAAAGAGTACAAGAATAAGCTAGCTCTTTAAAAATTAAGCATACCTGTAAATCTTGCTTTGAGCTAATCAAAGCAATTTTTTATTCCAGAAGGCTTCCCATTTAAAATAAAATAAAATTAAAAATCAGCTAACAAAAACATTCAGTGCTTGCTTCATTATAATATACTTGAACAGAAATATAACAATAGAACCGTCTGAAATATGGAATGCTGACATCTGAAAATTGCTTATGAAAAGTGAAAACAAGTATTTTTAAGTCCTCATGAAATGAGGACAAAATTCTGTGTCAAAATGCTATAAATTTTGTTTCAATGGTTATATTATGCTTGTCTTTTACATCATGATCTGGCATTAAATAACAATGACATAAAGGCATAACTATTTAACTATCTTTTTTTT
>VZRU01006936.1:69978-80959 GCA_013398155.1 Pedionomus torquatus | reverse complement strand
TTTTTTTTTTTTTTTTTTTTTTTTAACATTGAAAACAGGTACTATTTTTCTAAAAAGAAATAATTAATATACCGTATCCTCTCTACAACTACCTGAAAGGAGGCTGTACAGAGGCAGGGGCTGGTCTCTTCTCCCAAGTTACAGATGATAGGACAAGGTGTAATGGCTTCAAGTTGTGCCAGGGGAAGTTCAGGCTAGATATTAGGAAATATTTCTTTACTGAAAGGGTTGTCAGGTATTGTAATGGACTGCCCAGGGAGGTGGTTGAGGCACCATCCCTGGAGGTATTCAAGAGAGAAGTTGACATGGTGCTCAGGGATATGGATTAGTGTTGGGTGGTGTGTTGGGTGTGGTTTTTGTATTGTTTGTTGGGGTTTTTTTTTTCCATTGGTTGGACTACATGATCTTAAGAGGTCCCTTCCAACCTAGGTGATTCTGTGATTCTGTTTTTAAGATGATAGTGTTTCCTTGTTTTGTTGTAATACAACAATTTACTTCTTTTAGTGGGATTCATCTTACTTGTCTGCAGCTGACAAAAGTTTTCCACTTTGGGAAAAACCTTCTTGGATGAGACTTAGTTTCTCTATTCACTACAGCAGAATGTAGTCAAAAAAATTACACTACATGGATGCTGAAAATGCCTTACATGCTCTCCTTCTGTAGAGTAGGAATAGTAATAACATATTTACAAAGCACTGGAAAAATCTGTGTATATTCACAGCATTTTTGAACTGTCAAAGAAAACATTTTATGGAAACATCTTCCCTGAAAGACAGAAGGAGGAGATCGATGTATGCAAAAAATGGTAAAGGAGAAAAAGGAAGCAATAGGACTTATGGTCTGTGGAAGATGAGGGTGGTTACAGAAATGACAAGAAAAAACTTAAACAGGAAGAGTTGATATACTAACAAGTTTACATTTATGTAAGACCATTTACAGATTGTGACCCAATTATAAACAAATTACATATTCAACAGAATTAACTAACTTACCATGAAATAGCAAGCAATGACTTTTTTTGCCTTTTTTTGCCTTTTTTTTTCCATCAATTTTTCCAGTATTCCATGACCTTTTGATTAATAATTTTCAAAACAGCTGCCCCAGATATCACTTCACCTACAGGATTCTGAGAAATTTCATCATGGCAGAAGCCAAGAAAACTTGAGAATAACCAGGTCTTCAAAGAACTGGTCACTGATACGTACTATACACAGCCCAATGGATTTCAGTGTTCCTCCTCTTTGAAACAACAACTAGAAAAATCAGCTGCTTTGCTTTTCTACATGAGAAATTATCAAGAAATTCAGAGAAAACATACTATTGTATAGGACTATTATTTTTTCTTATAATTTCAAGCCCATTCTTCTACCAAAACCCCCAAATCAAACAATAGAACCGCATGTCCTAAGTGTTGTTATCACAGAATGTGGGTTTTTTTTTATTCTGGGATAACAGGAACAATGGCCTGTTATCAGCTTTGTGTTTTAGCTGCATAGAATTTGCCAAAAGTCAAACAACTGCTCAGTAAGGAGATATTAGAATATTGACTGCTGTGTGGCAGTTGGAGGCTGTACAGAAAACCTGGAAATACTAATTTTGATGATTTTCATGATTATGCTGATTATAAGCTGTATGATTATATTACTTTATAACATTTGCTAATCCAGCAGACTCCTTTCATTATATTTTGTTAAGATTCATTCCAATTCTCTCAGCATAATATGAGACTTATATTTCAATTAAGTTCCCATATGGTCATTATGATGTGACAGAAAACATCTATCTATTCATATGCAAATTGAATCTCTTTTTGCTTGTGAATTCTATGTAATTATTATATCTTTACAGCAAGGTTTATAAAGGAAAGGCAAAGTTATTTACCATTCTTTCTCTATACCACCAGAAGCTAGGAGAGAAAGTATACATGAAGACCCAAAGGGAAGAAATAAAATTTATGAACACAGGGTGAAAAATAACAAGATATGATTATCTAATAAGAATAGCTGACTGTCTGAGCATAGAAGCAGTTAGGATCAAATATATTTAAAATTAAGTCAAACCCCAAATGTACTTAATCACATTTGAAAGAGATGAGCTACAGGAATCAGAGGACCATGCCTACATCATCTTCACCTGAATTACATTTCTTAGGACTTGTTTCATTAAATAACTAGAAAGGCCTTCTTTTATAAGCGAAGCTTAAAATCTATGACTACAAACCTGTTTTTATTTAGGGCTTTTAGAATATAGAGTTAATGGTACATAATTGCTTTATCAGTTTCTCAATATAAGTCATAACTTTAGTGACATCAAAGAGAAAGTTTCAGAAAAGTGAGTTTCTCTATAAATAGACACACGAAGCATATGAAGGAGTGATGGAACAATTATTACTTTTCCATCCCACTCTTTGTATTATGAGAAGATAATTTCTTTTCAGTTTAAATCATTGAGCATTCTGCCCTAATGTGTTGTCTTCCTACAAACAATCATTTCCAAATGAGATGGAGGACTGGAAACAGTCACAGGAGTGATCCTTCCACTTTATAATAATTTCCTGACTACTTTAATGAATAATGATGCAATAATTACTTTTACAGATATTTTTAACTGTGCCAGATAGTACAGACATAAAGCATGATTAAGGAATCAGAAGTCAAAAATCTGTATCTCTTCTTTCCTTTTTTCTCAGACTTCCTTTGCAGGCAAGGGAAATTTCAAAACCACCACTGTCATTTATATCCAATACTTTAAAAATATAATAGAGTTGAAATTTCACCACACAGATTTCAAAATCAGTTTCTTCAGGTTAGTAATTGAGTCACAATTTCACTCTGGGGCATTACTTCTTAAATAAGAGAGAGAAGCACTTTTCCTCCACTAAAAAAAATTGGTAATTTGAAGTCTGGAAGAGAAGCAAAAAAGAGGCAGCTCTCTGCAGCATCACCCTGACTGTCCCTGTAATTCCTCTACCTTTTGGTCACTAGCTAAACTAGCAGTTTATGAGGATTTAAGCACCAATAGGTGCACCACAGGGTGGAGGACAAGACATAGTGGCAATGCCAACTTCTGTCTCATATGGGCTAGTCTTAAAATTTTCATCAAGTACTCTTTTACTGGATTTTTGTCAAAAAAAAAAAATCAAAGTAGAACTAGGGTAATGATTTGGAAAAATGTAATAAATGTTTTCCATTTACTATTTCCTCATTGTTCCCAAGTAAAAAGGATAAACCCAACACAGTAGTACTATCAAGTCAGGTCACACATTCATCTACTCTAGAAACCTGTAAGACAGTGTGACCGCTGGCCCTTTGCCCACTTTAACACATGGTCTATTGAACTGAGCAAGAACTGCATGATCAGATATATATTCCACTATGTGTTTAAGTCTTCGTGCTCTGCTTACAATCCTTTTTATTGTTTTCCATATCCTAGCTGAATTTGATAATGAGCTGCTGAACTTCACTCAGGCACAGCTTTCAATGAAAGACTGGCAATGAGATAAGCCAAGATGAGAGTCTCCACAAAACCAATCTGAAAACTTATATTGAAACAATGTTCTGGGATTCTTCCTGTCCTTAGGCAGGATTTTTATGTGCAAGTGGGAGATAATGCAGACCGAAGAGATCTCTTTTAAAAGTTTTACTAATTTTCAATAGGCTAATTCATATGAGTTCTCTGGGCCCCTTAGTGGAGGATTTAATCATATTGTGCTTCTACGCTCCAGTGATCATAATGCTAATCTCTATAATTCCACATTTGGGAGCCCACTTTTCAAAGTGTAAACAACTGACACTGACTTCATAAAGAGCATTTTTCCAGAGGGAACACGATGGTAGAGTCACAGAGAAGCATTATAAGCCAAAAACCGGAAAAAAAACCCACCGCAATTACACTAGAAGAGATATACCATTCTCAGTTTCCTTCTCTTGTTCTGCAGAATGTGCATGAATAAAATATATGAATAATATTTTGTGAGGGAGAAAACTTTACCCCTTTCTACTTACAAGTATCAGATGCATCACCTCTAAAGGAAAACTTAAAGAAAAAACTGAATTATCTTAAAGAAGAAACTGAATTTCAGCATCTGCAGGAATGGAAAAGCAGGTTTCATAAATACAAGAAACAAGATCATTGTGAATGAAAATATAGACTCAAAGGGGGAAAAAAAAGTCTAGTAAAATTTTTGTGTTTCTCTATGTCTTAAATTCTGATGCATTGCCAAGTTCCCTAGAAGCTTCCTCAACCACAGGTTTTCTTCAGCTCTCTGTTTTGATCATTATTTTGCTTAGTGCCTCTGAAATAGCTCTGAATACCGAGATCAACATTTTCCTGGGATTTGCTAAATCTGCACCACCTTTTGGGGTGGGCTGAGCCTGGCTCTTCCAAGCATGTCTCAAAGACAGCAGCAAAGGCCATCTGCAGAACCAAACTCAACCATCCGGATAAAGCCATTCTGGAAAAAAAAAAAAAAAACAAAAACCTTTAAAGAAAATATCTTGAGCAATTCTGAAGGGTCTTTAAGCTTGATAAATTACAAGAGCTCTAATATAATAGCACCATCATGTTGTAATACTGTTTAATGGCATTTGCTGTTAATGTTATTCATACAGGAATGCTTTCGACTTGTAATTCCTTGAAAAGATGATCTTTTGTAAAACCTGCATTTCTGAAATCCTTGTGTCTTTTACCATTACACAAATTGCAGATGAATTCATAAGATCTATTAATGCCTTGAGTGACAGAACGCTACAGCACCTGACTATATTTAGAGAAGAAAAAGAGAAAAGCGGACCTATAATTACTGTCCCTGCAAAGAGAAAATGCAGGCACTGTGCCAATTCTTGCATTAACTATCCCAAATCTATTAAGCTATTTCTTCCACGTCAATTAATTTACATTGCAGTATTAATAACAGCATAACTTCTGCACTCTTGATCTCAGGTGCAATACCATCAGTGCTACAATGCTTTAATATAAAATATTCTATGTATCTTCCAAAATTATAAAATACATATTTTAGAAATTTTACCAAGCAACTGAAGATAGGATAATGCACTTATTATTTTTGCAATGCTCCTAATTTATTCTAATATATTACACAGACGGTCATAGAAAGACTTTAATCTATGAAGCCAGAATATTGCAAGATAATGAATTTTTTGCCCACACCAGAAAGCAACATCATTACTGTGGATGTAATAACCTCTCTTACCTATTTCTTTTTTTAATATTATCCCATCTAGCCTTTGTAGATTTATGTAAGAACTACTATAGTTTTGTTTGTGTATTGCTCACCTCTTCCTTCAGTTTAAAACATGACGTATTTTAGCATTTTGTAATCTACCCTGTTTACTACAGAGTAGTAGAGGTTCTATCTAGAGTAATAGGTTAGAGAACCTCAGTTTGGAGGAAAAAAGTCATTATATGGTCTTTGGAAATTTATATGTACGTTACAGAAAATGTATAAAATGCAAGATTTCACAATTATGGTTCTGGAGGTATATACATCACAAAAAGCTGAGGACTGTTGCATTTTCTGATTGAGATTCTTTTTGCTGAAAGAGAATTTATAAAGGAAATATTTTACAAATGCCAAGAAAGCACTAGAGGCTTTGTGTAAAAAATTAGGGTTTAGCTATTCAGGATTTCACAAACGCTCAGGCAGCTGTTATGACTCTGAGTCATAACAACTTTAGAGAGGAGATACAATCTAATCTTCATTGAGTTCCTCTGCATCTCACCAGCATTAGTTCCCTCAGACCTGCCTTCCAACACATTATGGGAGATAGGGTTTGATTCTTTCTCCCTTCCACCTTTTACAAAATTTCACAGGGCTCCCTAACTTTCACATCCCAGAGGCTTTCTGATCCTTCTCAAAAGCACAGGGAGGACAGAGGAGAGGATTGTGGAAAATGCTATTCCTTTTCCCATTTCTACCCTCTGGACAAAAAATTTATCAATGACTGTAGTCTTCCACCCAGTCTACCTAGTCTCCATGTCTAAATACAAAATGGCTACAGATTGAATGTCTCTTTTTTAAGATACTTTGTTCCCTCAACATGTTTGCCACAACTTCTTGAGACCCAGCAGGCAGATCAGCGAGATCTACTACTATTAATATAACTGAATTTTTAAAAAAGGTGAACAAAACACAAGTCTACATGTAGAACTAGAAGCTAAAGCACATGCTACAGAAGTGTCATCCATGTAAGTACTTGTATGCTGTGGGTGATGTCTTGTTGTCAATAATGTCAGTGAGGGCCAAATGAAAGAGACAAAAGTTTAAGAAAGTTCTATCTTCTGCATACTAGTAGTAAAACACCTAGTAGCACACACAAGATCCTGCTCTTTTTTTTTAAGGCAATGGTAAAGGATATTGCTGCCCAGGAACTAAATACGGTCTGCAGCTCCATTTAACGGTTTACAATAAAGAGATTTTTTTTTCTGTATTATTATTGCATAGAATTAAGAATACTAATCCGTGATCTTTCAAAGGGATTTTACTAGCAAGCTCAGCACTCAAATGGGAAAAGATCTCCCATTTGGGCTTCAAGTGTTCTGAAAGTTTTAGCAAACCATGTAAAAGGCACGACCTTAATTCCTTACAACTAATCAAGAGTAAACCACATGTACTTTAATTCTGTATGAGAGCCTCTGTTCAGGGAATTACTGCCTTTTTTTTTTCTCCATTTAACACCTTTAGTTAATTCATCTGAACACTTTAGAGAATTGCTTTTTATAGAATGCCTATGTACTCATTCCATTCTCATTATTCATCATTAAACCATTTCATTACTGTTCCAAGAGTATTCAAACTTCACAATACCGCACACTCTGGCAGGGTCTTTTGAAACATTTGCTTTGGAATATCTGCAGGACCCCTTGAACCGGCCAGAGTGTCAGCACAGCAGCAGCCGTAGTAGCAGTAGTATTTAAGGAAAATTATAAATGTGGCCTAGAATTACAAGGAGAAGCTGATCCCTGGGATAATTCTGCAAATTGTATTAGAACTGCATTACTGTAGAGCTAGGTGTCCACAGGTTAAGAAGCATAAATTATTAAAATGCCATGATCCAAAGCCATGAAGAAATGATTGCACAGATGTCTTATTTTAGACAGTAAATATGTCTTATTTACATACAGGTAAGTGTTGGTGTCATTACAAATGCAACCTTCACCCAGACATGCTGTTTTTCCTAGAGCACAATACTTTCAAACTGCTAAGTCAGTATCTACAAGGACATTATCTGATTATTCTGACTGGAGCCTCAGGATCATGAAAAGGCTTGGTGAAGATCTCCCGCCCCTTCCTTGAGGATTTCTGTGGTCTTTTTAATTTCGTTTTGCTACCATCACCGCTTCCAAACTTGATAGAAGACAAATGCAACATAGGTTTCAGAGGAGTTTGCACTGTTGCTATCACATAGTAACTTAGCTTACCTGTTTAACAGCGTAAAGGAGGCGACCGTAGCAGTACATCATAACCATCACCGGGATGACCAAGCAGAATATGAAGAGACAGATGATGTAGGACGTGGACTCGGCTGACTCAGAGGACCAGCGTACTGAACAGCTTGTACCTGCACCTTCTATGCCGTAACTGCTCCAGCCGATCAGAGGTGGCACAGTCCAGATCAGGGAATAAAGCCACGAACCACCGACTGCCAGCAATGCTTTCCGATAGTCATCACTGCGCTTGTTGCACAGGGTGAGAGTGCTGTAGCGTTCATAGGACAGGACAGCCAGGGAGATCAGGGACACAATGCCTGCAATGAACCAAGCAATTCAAATGCTTTCATTATTTTGCACAGTACCCATTAAAACCCAATAAATTAGGTGCTTTTCTGTTTATTACATTATTGGAAGCAACAGTGAAAATTATTTCCATTATTCTCTATGCTTAAATCCTCACTGGACCTGGTTGCTCTGTCCACCATGTCAAATTTTGTTAAGCTTGTATTTATCTTACATTGGAAGATTTCATACCCAAGAGCTGTTTCTTTTCTAGGCAGATTTTCAGATTTAGCTGTTTTAGTATTACCCAGGGGAAATCCATTTTCTACATGACCTAATAAAATGTTGAAGGATTCCCTTGCTAAGAAATATTCAGTTTTTAACATCCATGAGCATTTTTAAATATTGCATTGACTTTTATACATGCAAAAAGCTTGATATTAAATATTGGGAGACCCAAAATGAAAGAAGCTTTTGCACCTCTGCCCTGTCACTTAGACATTGTTTCAGTTCTGACCTGTCATAGATAGAAACAACAGAAAACCCTTGACATGACTGTGATATAGCAGGTTGAAACTATATTTACATGTGCATTACATAATCAAGTTTAAAAGTGATTTAGGTTAATGTGGAGCCCTAGGTGTCAGACATCAGTTATATTTTCCAGTGGAGGATTCAAAAGTCTGGGTTGTAGGACATCTCCACCCTCTTTATCAAGGTGTGTGCTCCCAAGCCCCTCTCAAATCTTTATGGATTTTCATGGCAGGTTCTTAGACAATGATGCAATGGGGTTTGGCTTTATATTTTGCTGTTTCCTATGGTTTTATTCTCCTTGCAGCTTCCTTACAGTTCTTGATGACCAAACACTGGGTACCACTTCCCAGAATTTATGACAGAATTTATTTGTTGGAAGAGATTTAACACCATCTTTTCCCCTGGTTTCCTGCCCCCATATTTTGGTCCTGTGAAATGAAAAACCCAAATAGACCTATGTCGGTCCAGCTCCTTCCAGGACTTTTTTTTCCTTGATCCTTGCCATTAGTGACAGCCAACTCTACAGCAGCATTGAGAGATACTCTACCAAAATTCTCTGGTTTTAAGTTGTACTTACTTCCAGCAATTCTGTTAACAGGAAAGGTGGTTTTCAGGGAATTCACAGCTGCAATTTATTTTCCCCCATTTGACTGTCAGCTTCTCCTATAGCTCTTTCCCAGGCGTGAAATGGGGGTGAGTCAGAGACTCCTCTGGGGATAGAACTAGAATACCCTATACCTAGGCAAAACACATACCCACACAGGGCCCAGTAGGATATTCTCTCCTGGCACAGCATTTTGCTTCTCTTTCTTCTACAGTTCAGTGACTCATTTCCTAATAGCTGGATGCAGGTGCAGCTCTTCCTGCTATCCTGACAACAATTTGCAATCACTTTTTTGCAGAGCTGGATATGGCCAAAGGATCCAGGGGGAATGCAAGTTCTGCTTGCTGCAATAGGATGCCTTATTTCTCAGGGGAAGAAAAGGCAAAAGGGTGTGAAGGGAAGGCAACTTTTGATGAAGAAAACACATTTCTTGGTAAAAGAGCCTACTAAATTGTTTTCTGTATATTACCAGGAATTCAGAACTAAAAAAGTAGATACACTTGCAGCTGTAATAAAGCACAGCTCCACTAAACTGAATTGGATTATACAGTTCAAGAGCCTAACTTTAAACCTGTTTTGAGACTGCACTGTTTTAGAGCCAGTGGAGACTTTCTGATTGCTCCTCATCTAATCTGATTTCCTACATAACAAACTCTTGACAGCCCTTGGCCACAATTCCTGCATTAAACAGATACCTCAATATAGAAAAAAAATAGCAGGTTCTGAATTACAGACTCAGGAACAAAGAACCTACTGCTCTCTTCTCACTTCTAGCCTGCATCTATTTATCTTCACTTTCTTAGTATCGCTTCTCTCTGTACTTTTATCTGCTTGACTAAAGATCTTCTTGCTATCAAAAATATTTAGCTCATGTAGGTAACTAAGGCTAAAATACAGCTTTTGTATTTAAAACTTAGGCCTCACTAAGGTGATATAGATCTTTTTCTGCATTTTCGATTAGATTTAGAAAACAGTCTTGGAAACAAGAAATCTCTCACTCCCAGCTGAGCACTCTACTGCAGGGTTGTATTATTTTTGCTTTACCTCTGACGGCAACTGAGGGCACGAAGTCCCTTTTTTGAAGAGACAGCAGGCAAAGTATGCTTTTGTTGAGACCATCCTACAAACCTGCGGGTGCGGTAGATACCTAGATAAACCCAAATGGGGTGTTCAAACTTCCTTAGCTCAGGGCCCTTTGCTGCTTTAGCCATTGGGATCTCAGGTCAAGCCTCGCTGCCAGCTCCATCTGCTCATCCCTGTGGATGTGCTACTGCCTGACAGCTTTTTACAGCATGTGTTGTCACGACTTACAGCACTTTGTTTACATTTCTTCATATGTTTGTCTACTGCCTAATATGAGAAAGATGCTCAGCTTTTCTCACGCTGGTATTTATGACAGATAGCACTGAAGGTAACTGGCTATTAATGCAGGTCTGGTTGCTTTGAGCCAAAGAAGAGTCCTGTCTTTAACTGGTATAGCATTAATGCTCAGTTACTAAATTAGGACCATGGTGATGTCAGCAAAGAATATAACAAAACCAAAAAAAGCTTCCTTTAAATTACAGCAAATATTTTTTCTCCTCTACATAGAAGAACATTGGAGATTCTTAATTACACATCTCAGCAGGAACCATTTCATCTTTACACACCTTTTATTATTGAGTTCCACTGACATGACACAAACTATGTTTTTCTCTGGAGGACAAGAACTGTGATTTACGGAATCCCAAACCACAAAAGTTTAAAAAAAAAAACAATAAAAAAAAGACAATATTTATCTTTTCCTTTTTGTTACAGTAAGACTTTAAGGTCTATGCTACATCTGAACTTTTTAATAGCAATGAAATTAACACCACTGCACACTGACTTCTAATGCTTTCAAAACAACAAGGGAAAAAGAGGAAAGAACTGAAGGGGTAGAGGAAAGAACTGAAGGGGTAGTTCATAAGAGATGAAGTTCCTCAGGGGTAAGTCCTGGGACCAGTACTATTTGTCATCTTTGTTGGAGACATGGACAGTGGGATAGAATGCACCCTCAGCAAGTTTGCCAATGACACCAAGCTTGGTGGCATGGTCAACACACTGAAGGGAAGGGATGCCATCCAGAGG
>VZRU01006936.1:40655-69494 GCA_013398155.1 Pedionomus torquatus | reverse complement strand
CTGGGAGTGTTCAAGGCCAGGCTGGAAGAGGCTTTGAGCAACCTGGTCTAGTTGGAAGTGTCCCTGCTTATGGCAGGGGGGTTGAAACTCTATGATCTTTAAGGTCCCTTCCAACTGTAACTATTCTATGATTCTAGATATTAAACATTTAAAAAAAATCAATGTATTTTGTGGTTAAAATATACTAAACCAAGCTAACTATTAGAAAAATTACAAATACTTTGAAAGAATGAAACTGGTGCTTTGAAAGACAGAAAATGATGAAATTAAGAGACATTTTTTCCCCAACAGGGAGATATATTTAATTAAATTGGCTGCAAGTACTGGAAAACACCTATTACCCAGGTGAGGAAGAAACAAAACCAGCAGAGGCCATGGCAACCATATCTCAAGTCAACTTAGTGTGATGTCATGCAGTGTACACAAAGGCACAAGATGTGCTCCGACTCTCTACACCCCAAAACTGCAGCTCCATCCACCCTTGCTGATGAAGAGCTTTCACCCTAACACACAAGCCAAAACTAGATAAAACCAATACAGGACGCACATCAAGAGCTAGACCTATTCCAATATTGTGGTACACTACCAGCCCCAGTGTCTGTGTTTGCTAATAATATCCTCAGCTTTTACGATTTCTAAAAGTTTATTTATTTATTTATTTATTTATTATTCTCTCTCCTTTAACAGTTCAAAAGCCGAATCCTGGGAAGATATCACTATCATTTGATCAGTTATAGTAAATACACAAATCTAATTTGTTGGACTGACCAGGTTTTGCTTTAGTATTTAGTTTGACAGTGAGTGAAAGTGAAAAACAGGNTTTCTTTCTTTCTTTCTTTCTTTCTTTCTTTCTTTCTTTCTTTCTTTCTTATTCTCTCTCCTTTAACAGTTCAAAAGCCAAATCCTGGGAAGATTTCACTATCATTTGATCAGTTATAGTAAATACACAGATCTAATTTGTTGGACTGACCAGGTTTTGCTTTAGTATTTAGTTTGACAGTGAGTGAAAGTGAAAAACAGGTATCAGGTGTGTAACAGTAAGTGAATGAGCTTCCAGCAAAAAACCTGATGATTGCCTTGCCCTTTAAATGCCTTTCAATAGCACCCAGTATGATCTTTGTGATTTTTTTCCAGGTACTGAGATTAGACCAACAGGTCCACAGTTTCCTCAATCTTCCCTCATGCCCTTCTTGAAATTTGGTTTGGATAAAGTAGAATACTTTCTCGCTTTTCATTATGCCTGTTTTTGTATATCAGAGTCTTCTCAATGTCATGTGCACTTAAGTTTTGTGGCCTTTGCCAGAAATCCTGCAGTTTTCTGGTATTGTATTTCATGCCTATCTATCGCACTCACAGGAATTAGTGAGATTCACAGCTTTAAAACAGAAAGCAATTAAATACTTCAGAATTATGGCTGAGGGAGACTTGAATGTAATCTCTGTAGTCTTAATAACCAAAAAAGAAATTTAAAAAATTAATGTAAGTTATAAAAAGAGGAAAATAATTATCATTTTAAAGCTAATCACAATGTTTTATGCCAACATTTCATTCTTATTTTGCAGCAACATCTATGACTGGGTAGACTGCATATATTAATTTCAAATGAGTAATGTTTTCTAAAATTGCAACAAAATTAAATTCAGGAGTTGCACATCTAAATAGAATTTGCCTCCAACAAATATTTAGGGCCTCAAGCTGGTAGCCAAATAACTCCATGGGAGTCGATCACAGTAAGAAATGTAATTTGTTCCCCCAACATATCATGCATATACAGAAACAAAGATGAAATTCTCACTGAACAGTACTGAAAGGTGACATAAAAATACAGTGCAGATTGCATTACAGGAACAAACAATTATTCAAAAATAAACCACAGGAATAAGTGACTTTGAGACAAGCCACATCTAAGGGATGAGCCTTTTCTACAGAGCAATTAGTTGCACTGGGCAGAGTGCAAGCAATCCAATTTCAAGTCATAAACCAGGACAGGCATCTGTTTATAGGACCACCATCTGAGACATTATCTATTATTTACTCTTATTTAAAGATCTCTACACTTCTTTCCGGCAGCACAGTGCAGAGTATTGCTCTAGGTGAAGGACACAGCTGTTCTCTTGAGTCTCAAGCATCATAGTTTTGCATTAGTTTCTGCTGGTTTGCACTGCTGACTGATGTAGTAATTGCAAATGGGATGCGACTTGCCGATAGTCTGTAGGTTATGAAAAACTGAGAATCACAGAGATTCAGTCTACACTGGGTAAATGTTTTGACTGCTAACCTATTTGCCCTCTTAAAGCTCTCAAAGGTCATTGTCATAAAACTTGATTACAGTCCTGGAGCATCATGGTTGCATGACGAAATGTATGTCCTGCACTCTATTTGGCTTATCAAGGACCAGGCACAAGGAAAAAAAGCCACAGGTAAGCTCAGGGAAGAGGTTAGCTTAGCTTAGGCTTACTTTGGAGCAATGTGATAGCACCTTCTTTGAAAAGGTATTAACAGAGCAGAACTAAATCCAAGCGCTCACGAAAGGTCAAGATGATTTTATCACATTCAGTCTTCATGCAGGTTGATTTTACCCCACACCCAGTCATTCTCTCACAGCTTTCATTCCCTCACACTCTTATAACCACAAAGGACAGTGTTCAAGAGGTCTGTCTGCAATCTCTTGTGCAACAGGGAGAACCAGGGATTCCAGCTATCAATTTGCCAAACCTCTTACTTGTGAGTACTTCCCTGACAACAAAGTGGGTTTTGGCAGAGCTTTCATACACTTTAGGAGTCCACAGTTGTTATGAAGTGGTCCATTGCTTACAAATTCTGCCCCATGTGAACCTTGGAATGTCTCAGGCAAGGCCACTAATCCCTGTTTGCATTTTCTCGTATGGAAAGCCTGCCTGGAACATACTCACCTGCATGATCAGTCTCTTTCATAGTGAGCTGCCAGGGAAAAAAAATGGCAGATATGACATGTTGTACCCTTGATGCCATGCTCCTCTCAATGGGGCAGAGAGTCCTCCACCCACAGGCTGTTGTGTTCTGCTCTTATCAGCTGGGAAGAGTTTTCTTCCTTAGCTGCACAGGCCCTTCTTCTAACTCTTCTTCTGCAGTTCACATCTGTTTCCCTTTGCACATCAGCTGTAGCAACCTCAGCAAATCTATGGTAAATCCCTGATGCCACCACAGCCTACAGCTATTCCAAGCCTAGCTGTCTAGACCAAGCTAGTGTGAGACCTGGCTGCAAGGCTGGTGCAAGGCAGGGAACCAGAGTCCACCTGGCTATGCTGCTGTTGAGACTCAAGGCATGGTAGAACCAGCTGAGCATCCCAGGCGAGCACCTGACCATCTGCCAGCCACACACAAAACACAGGGGAGAAACGAAGGGGATAGTAAGTCCTGGGTTTCCCACGTACCATCTACAACCCTGTGCTAACACCAGAGGAACGTGCCAGCAGCAGAGGTTAGCCAACAGCAATTCTGACCACCACTGTTCCAAATGGCTTGCTGAAGGAAGAGAAAATGGTGATGTTCCATATATTTACAAAACTCCCTACATATGTGTGTGCATGTAATACCTATTACTACAAGGCAGCTTTAACACGATACACTGATTAAGAGGAGCATGAGCTGGCAGCTGGTGGGCTAGAACTCACCAAAATACATTCCTGTTGAAGCCAGGCCACCATGCTGTGATGAACAGTGAACTTGGAGAGAGAGCAAACAAGAAAGAGCACTGGGTACTTGCAATGAAGGAAGAAGTGTACTCTGGTCTCCACCTAGAAATGCTGTCTTGATAAATACCTAACACCAGCAGCAGGTAGTTTGTTCATATCATTAGCATCAATGTTATTTGTCGTACGTAACTTAACTGCAATCCCTTTTCTCTAATCCCCCTTGTTTCAGCTTGTAAATCTGCTGGAGCATATTCCACAATGCTCTGTGGCACTATGAGATGAAGATAAGTAAGATGTAAAAGAAGGAAAGGGTTTTGTGACTTAATGCACCCCCAGTTGGGAATACTGGGGAATCCTGCGCTGAAGTGTTCTTCTGCTCTTTTTTTCTGGCCAATGTCTTTCATCGTGCTTGCCCAAGGACTTAGAGATAAACGCAGAACAGCATCAGTAAGAAACAGCCCTCTTCAAATGAAGGCTTTTACTACCTCAATTTTAAGGTTTCAAAGTTGTGCTACCAAATGGTATTACATAAAAACATTATTGAGTTAACCAAAGCTAGTTTGATCAATGACTCAGTACTGTTTTAAGGGAAACAACTTGCCTGAATTTAAATGACAGCATTTCTAATAGTCCTCTACAGAAATAAAACACTCCATACATGGAAATGGAAGATAAACAACTTAACTTAAAAGAAATGACCTTTCCAACATATTTGCACTTCTCTATCTCCTTAGAAGCCTTTCTGAAAACACATCCTAATATCATCCCTCAGGGACTGTGCATGAAATACAGTTTGTGAGTGCAGTATTCAGAAGAGAGGTTTGGAAGCAGCAAGAGGTAAAAAAGCAATGTGCTCTCTTTCTAATGGTAGCTTACTCTTCAGGCAAAACTTTGTCAGCTTTGGGCCAAACCTCACACCTGCCATGGCATCAGAGAATTTATGGAACAATGTGGTCTATCATCAGTTTTGATTCAATTTTTATGTACTCGTTCATGATAATACTAGTAAGGAAAACTCCTGAACTCTGCCTACCTTAAAGTCAAAGCGTTTCTTTCACAAAAGTGCAGTCATTACCACCACAGTCCATGTTGCTACCATCGGAGACTTCCTTGCAGGTGAGGAGGTAAGAATATTATAATGAAAAAAGCAGACACTTTCAAAAGCTGACTAACTGTGCAGAAGAGGGGGGAGCCTTTCTATGATTTGTCGACCTGATCACGGACCTCTTTACAGAATATGCACTTCTGCAAAAAATTGGAAACTGCTGAGGCAGAGCACCATGGAGGAAGAAAGGACAAAACTTGTTTAAAAAGAAAACACAAACTTATTCCATTTTGCTTTCCAGCTCTGAATCTTGTAACTCACATTTCACTTCTATGGTCAAGATAGGGAAAAACCTGTCTGATAATCTCCAGTAAGGTTTTGCAGGTTACCTCTCCTCTTCTTGTGTGATACCCGAATTACCCTAAGTGGCAATAAGAATGTTGATCAGTCTGCAAAAATCTGGGATAGGCAACCCAGAATGAATCAAACCCAGTTAAGTTAACAGAACACAGTTAAGTTAGTTAACAAATTCCACAGCTGCTGGGGCTAGTGGGAAAGTAGCATCAAAAGAGCATATCTGAGAGAGAAAGAAGTAAGAGGTTGTGAATATGGAATTTCACAAAATAATTTTTATCGAGGATTTGGGCTTTTTTTTTTTTTTTTTTTTTTTGAGAAGTAGATCCCCAAATGAGTATTCCGAAGGGATACAAACAGGTCTGGAGAGTAGCAGACATATGTGGCTGCTGCTTTCTCCTCGCTAGCCCTCAGAATATTAGCCATTTTTTCCTTTCCTAAGGAGATACATTTTTTTTATGGCCAAAATCCAGCTGCCAACAAGTTTTCGCGGAAGACCCCAAACATTTCCAGAGTTAAAAAGAAAGCCTACTGAACCTAGAAGACTTCCCAGAGTTAAGATGAACAGACTTAAAGCGAACACTAGCCTTGGTGGACGGACAAGCAGTGCTAGCCTGACTTGCTTGAACTGTACGGCTCAGTATCTATACATCAGCAAATGAACAAATCACAATAAATAATTTTAGGATACAGCAAAACCACAAAGTGAATATAACAACTCCTGAAAAGTTCAGTGCTAATACAAATGATATTAACTGCAGAAGAATGAATGGATGCCTCAATAACTGGCAGAAGCAGCTGAGAATGGAATGTGCTTCCAAAACATTAGTGGCTGTATTTGGATACACCTATTAAATATTTATATAATGAACATAGAATAAACAGTCAAAGCAATCAAATATTCTTGCATTTGATGAATCTTATTCTAGTTGAATGCTCCCACATTTGCGCTCAGATAACCATTTCCTTTTGATTTTTAAAGCACTGAAAGCACTTCTACGGATTTGAAATTGAGAAAATATTTCCTACTGTCATTTGCTACACATTAGCATTTACAACCGGTTCTTAAATGCTGGCATTCTAGGCTTTCAAAATACAAGCTACTTCAAATATCAGAAGTAAATACACCAATCGTTATTTATCTAATGCCTGTAATTATTTGTTTTCTTTTGCTTAGATGACTTGTAGTCATGAGTCCATTAGAGCAGGCAATCATTCCTTTCCCTAAAGAATTCTATTCCTGCCTAAGTCTAATGGGAGTCACAGTTTAACTCTACGCTTGAAAGAAATCACTGAGAAATCACTGTTGCATCCAAGCCTGCTGGGACAATTGGTCAGCAAACATTACCAGTACGGCTCAGGTAATCTTTCCAACTCTTCTCAACAGTCATTTTCCCATTTCCTCCTTTGTATGACAACATCCAACCTTTTGCTTATGATATCTTCAATACACTCTATGTATTACTTTAATTAGTAAAGAATTATTGGTAGGTGGGTTTTTTTCCCCCCCTTTCTCCCCACACCCACCTCCTTCCTGCTTAATTTTTAAATGTGTATACATTGTGCTTGAAGGGTGATTTTAATTCTTACTTGTGACTTAATGTGCATTACTGAGTAGTACTACACTTTTCTGTTATGTTATTAATATATCTATCCACCAACCAAACAACAAATTACTCCCAGGGGCACAATATAGCAAAGAATTCCATTCTGCATCTCAATGACACCAGTACAAAACCCCCCAAATATTAATTTCAATCTCACTTTCTGTATGTTATGCGAGATCTCTTTGCATTCTGGAAAGCGGACTAGCACTTGCAAATTCAGCCTCCTAAACTGGCTACCTCCATAACAGTATTATTTATCCCTCTGCCTTAGGAGTCAGAAGAAGAAATAATATTAGCACTAGATGGAGCTCCTGTACAGCAACATCTCAGGAGAAGTCTTGGAGGCTTGTGTGCATGTGGAAAGCAGGAATGGACGTACAGTGCTGGCATAGCAGGGGGATACGCTTGGGGTGGTCCAGCGCAGGGCAGCATCCCCATGTCTGTGCCCAGGCTGTCCTGCAGGACCCCCATCTCCTGCCATGACCACTGCTTTGCTTTCAGGAATCATGCTGAGCATCTGCCCAGATGTAGCACATAGTCTCAGGGTTTGTCTACATATGGGATATAGCACCAAGCAAACACACAGGTGAAATTACAGCGTAGTGTATTATCATCTGCCAGCCAGGGAACCAATCTTACACCAAGGTACACCTAGTTAACTTCATTCCTCTGAGCCTCTACTTTTTTACTGAATGCAACTGCTCATTTTTAATAATAAAGGTATATTACCAGAGATTTTTTTTAAGTTATTCTATAATTTGGGGGAGGAGAGGGGGGCAGTTAGCAGGTACCATTCCTAGAGTGGGAACACACTACAAACATTTACTATTCTGGGTCGTTTCTGTCGTAAGGTCTAGAGGTAAAACTGCATTTTAAAATAGCTAGCTATTAACCTGTGAATAACAATATACAACTAATAATATGAATGCAGTATCAAAACACGTAGAACAGTCTTTACGCTACCCTTGTGCCAAGAGTGTCTTGAGCGGTTTTCCAAGCCAGCAATCTCACATGCTATGGTTGATGGTTGGACTCGATCTGAAAGGTCCCTTCCAAAGCAGACAATTTTATGATTCTACGGCTGCTCATATCTCTACCCAAGATAGATTTGCAGCGAGGAGAAGCAGTATTCTCCACCCAACCCCTCAGAAAGACCTCAGAAGAGGAAATCTTTTGCTACATCCATTAAGAAATGGTTTGTAAGTGATGCAGACAGAAATCTTTTGTGGTACATTTCATCCAGCCGACAAGTCTAGTCTGCGACACTGGATAGAAATGACACTAGACAATACAGTAGTGGATATATAAGGAGGTACAACATTTTGGGACAAGCCAGCATGCTATTGTGCAGGGAAGCCACCCCTCGCTAATTCATTAGAGGTCCTTGGCCGTGCCATGCAGACAGGGGTGATACGAACAAGGGTGATGCATCCCTGAGGAGAAGGACTTANAGAGGGACTCTTTGTCAGGAAGTGTAGTGGTAGGATGAGGGGTAACCATTTTAAACTGGAAGAAGGGAGATTTAGATTAGGTGCTAGAAAGAAATTCTTTCCTGTGAGGGTGCCCAGAGAGTTGTGTTGCCCAGAGAAGTTGTGTTCAAGGCCAGGCTGGATGGGGCTTTGAACGACCTGGTCTAGTGGAAGGTGTCCCTGCCTGCGGCAGGGGGGCTGGAACTCAATGGTCAGTCTTTAAGGTCCCTTCCAACTCTAACCATTCTATGGTTCTATTTGATAAAGTCTACTTGGATTTCTGTACAGCTTTGCCTAGCTCAAATGCTCTTAAGTATAATAAACTGCCTGGAAGTAACAGAGATCTTCACATGGATAAATAATTTATTATAGGCAGGAAATAAAGAACAGGAGAAGATAATTAGTTTTCTCAGTGGAAACTGCGACCAGCAAAGTCCCCTATGGATCTGTGCTAGGCCCTGGGTTACTCATCACTTTAATAAATGATCTGGAAAAGATGGTAAAGAGTGAAGTTTGCTGATTATACTATGATGAATAACTCAAAATCAACAGAAGCTGACTGCAAAGTACTGCAGAACAACCACATGAAACTGAGTCACCAAGCAGATGAAATACAATACTGATGTAAACTGCCATATGTGGAGGAAAACAGTCCTAGCTTTAAACACACAGCAATTGTTTCTGATTGACTTACTGCTCTGCAAAGAGAGGTACGATAGATAGCTTTATGCAAAGCACTTCCACTAAGCAGCAATGCTCAGCAGCATTTAGAAAAGCAAACATCAGGGATTATTTGAAAAGGAAAACAGAGAAAATAAGAGACACCATGAAAAGGCAAATGGTAAAAGATTATTTAGTGTTTCTCATAATAGAAGAACTTGGTTTTCAACTTAAATCATCAGTTTGCAGACTCAGAATTAACAAATGGGAAGGTACTCCTTTTTGCACAGTAAGCACATAGTTAGGAAGTCGACCCCCTTGGCATATTATATTGTGCATATCAAATTTTTGCAGGTTTCCCGAAATCAAGTGGCCTGGGAGATAAATGCGGGATGACCTATTAGACTCAACAGCACTACTTCAGTAATGAAGTCCCCACACCACAAATCACAGGACTACATACTGGAAAAATATCATTGGATGCTGTTTACCCAAAGGTATTTTAATATTGAGTTATCCTAACATTATCATAATGTTAAAATTAGCATTTTAGAAGCTTAGCTGTGCAAGATTTTTGAATGGCAAAATATTGGTATGAATATACACAATCCTTTGCAAGGCACAACTATTATTTAGTTATTAAAATGATAAGAAGAAACAATTATAGTACAGTAAGAGGCCATTACCTGCTTGTATCTACCATTAATATTCCTTTCCCAAAGATTTGAATGCCTGCAACCCCAGGAAAGTTATTAACATTTGTAGAACTCTTATTCATTCTCAGCCTCAAATTCCTTGTTAAACACCCCTTGATGCACTGACCGTTAGAGAAAAACTGTTATACGGAGCAAACCAGATGGTGGCATGTCTACTGCTCTTATCACAAAGAATATTAAGCTATGGCTTTGTCTTGCCTTGTAACCTGCTTTCTACCCATTAGAAAAAGTCCATTTAAATCCTGACTGGCATATTTATTTGGCAGCCTTTCAACATACTCCTCTGATGCAATTTTTGCCTCTCACAAGGATATTAAGTAGAAATACACTTTCAGTTTTAGGAAAGACACACAGTAAAAGAATCCTCAACATCCTCACACAGTCATTGCCGGACCTTGGCCCTCTTGTGCTGCCACATGCTCTTTCTCTGAAAACTGAGCAGACCAAAACTGGAGCAAAATTTGGCAGTTTGGATAAATTAAGGCAAACTGCTGGAACTTTTTAGAAAGACTTGCATGGGGAAGAGCTGCTTTGCACATGGTAATCGCAGTAGAGAACATATACATAATACACACCCACAGACCATGGGTATTCCACCCTTTCAGTAAGAGGCAGAACTGGTAACTCCTAATCCTACGATATTACTTCCTACCCTAGCACTCGTCCCAATTAACTCCTGCTGAACTCCCACTGAGGCAGACAGCTCGATTAGGCTTCCACGTGGTGCTCACACTCCCAACCACCCCATGAGATCCCCACTCCAGGAGATTCTGCCTTGTGCTGCCCGCTGCAAATGAGCAGCTTGCATAATTTCATTAGGGTGATTAAACGTGTCAGTGTAAAGAGGTCCCCTGGTAACTTCATGAACAGCCTGAACACAGAACAGAAATTACCCACAAACTGTTAATTTGGCAAACAATAATGCTCCAGTGTGCATCTGCACCGAAGAATTACATCTAATGCAGACCCAACCATATTCAACTGCTGCGTGCTCTTAAATTTTCATAAGGACAAGTTAAAGGGGACAATCTATGATTTTGCAAAATTCATATTATTTCTTAGCTCAAAGCAAATCTTGCCAGATGTTAGTGTGCTATTTCAGTACTATCTCAGAGTTCTGTACTAGATTCGGACCACACCTAGATATCTAGCAATAAAATGCCAAATATGTGAATTAACTAATGAGTTTGAATCTTAGAAATTGTTAGAGTCTTATTCTAAACAAAATTTTACATTGCTTTTTAAAGATGAACCAACTATTCCTTATAAAAAAAAAATCACAAGACAGTTTTCCTTTTTCCCCCCCCCCCCCTTTTTTTTTCCCTGATTGTTATTTGGTCCTGAACAAACTTCTATTGTTATAAATCACTACAAAAATAATTCAGCATAAACCAGTTTCCATCTATTGACTTATCTGAAGCCAGTTGCCTTTGGTACCTTCTTCCAATAGTCATTTACTGTTTCTGCTCTGTATTGCATTAGTGAAGCCAATAGAAACAATTGGGGGGGAGGGGAAATCAGGATAGAATATACAATTGAAAAACGTACGCTAGAAAATTAGCACGTAGTGAATGTCTGCCTCTAATTAAATGCTATGAAATATGCAAAGATTTACAGCTTACCCCAGTGAGTCACTAACCTTCTGCACTGTGGCTGCTACACTTACATAAGGAACCGTAAAAGTTTGTATCTGGCCATAGGAGGAGATTGTGCTTCCAATATACAGGCACCTTTCTGTGAAAAAGGCTTAAGAAGCCGCAAACAGGATAAAGAACATAAATTTGCCACATTTTGTGAAGAGCTGTTAGCTGAAATTGCCCACAGCAATTGAGCCCAATGCTAGCAGCTGACAGGAGAAACCTTTAGCCAAAGGCCATGAAGTCTGGCACAGCAGTTTTTAAGATGGTGCCCAGGTGACCTTGATTAGAGGCATTACCCTCTGAAGTACCAAGAGATAAGGGAGGATTGAGGGAACCTGGAACTTAGCTTTGTACGAGGTGAACACTCACTTGTCTGCCTGCCCTGACCCACGCTGGGCTAGTAGAGCATGGGGAGAGAGAGGGGTAACCAGGTCCCAAACCACTCAGGAGTCAAAGCACAAGAGACTTCATGGAAAAATAACTGTGGGATGTTGGGGAAAGAAAGCGGCTACCTGGAAGTGTGCTCCCTTGCACTTGCTGTCTGCAGATATCAAGTGTTCATCCTGCCTGTATCAGTTATGGAAAAATTTACAGCAGCCAGAGGTTAACCCAGGGTTTTGGGGTGAAGAACCCCCAAACCTCCCAACAAAACCTAACCCACAAAGTAAAAGTAAAAGCAGAAGTGGATTACTGAAGTAGTGAATTATGTTAGCTGTGAAATCAACAGGAACGATAAGTGGCCTGTGAATCCATAAAGTCTGCAGTTTATTCACTTAGTAGAGATTTACTGAATTAACTTATTAGATATTTAGGTTTCAGGAACAGTTTCTTAGCTAGTGCCAATACCTAGAAAAATATAATTGTGAACAGGATAGCTCCAGCTTTCAAAGAAACTTTTTTTTTTTTGTCAGCACACTCCTTTAACAAACTACCGCAAATTATTTTTTCATCATAATAGATATTTCTAATCAGAAAAGTGGCAGACACACTAACAGAAAAAAAAAACCAAAACAAAAACAAAGTCCAAAGCAACCCAAACAAAACCCACCCCTAGTGATTAAGTGTGAAATATTGGACATGGCTGAAAAAAATGGGGGGGAATAGAATTGCCAGTTATTACCTATTAGTGTGTCATTATTTGAAACTATGCCAATCCCTTCTGTCACTGAAAAGCCTGTAATTATTTATTTGCTTACTAGACTAGAAGATGTAGCGTTCTGCTTAGATGCTTCCTAAAAAGAAATGGACATTGAAAATGAACATCATGAGTTAAGAAAAAGCCACTAGGTACATAAGTTGGATTTAAGTAGCCAGGGATAATATCCTCTCTGGTATAATTCAGGGACTACATGGAAAGTTTAAAAGTTTAAAAAAAAAAAAAAAAAAAACGAATTCTGCTCATATGTGCCAGCACACAGATGGTCTTAATAGTCACTAGAGATTATTAAACACATGGTTAAAGAGAATATAATTTAATAGCCTTTCACAAAGTCCATTGTTGTCTAATATACTTCTTTGGTCTAAATACTGCTTCTTTACTGGGCTCGAGTTTATTTCATTTTACTCACTGAGGGACCAGAAAGCCAGCTACATTTTAATAGCATACTTCTTCACATGTATTTGGCCTGACTACTGGCACAGCTGGTTTCTGTTTTTTCCTAAAGTAATAGAAAAACCAACATCAGGAATAGCATTGTCTGGGTTAATGCTGTGACCCAGGATTAGGGAAAAGGACCTGCAAATGCAAATGATTAAACTCCAACAGAAATGCTGTTCCATCATCTCAAACGCAGCTTACAGCCATGACCTTTTAGACACAATTCACTGTCAGGATAATTTTGCAAGAAATCCAATGTGGTCTTTGCCTTTAAGCTCCTATTCCAGGTCTCCATGTAAAGTGATGTTATTTGTGTACTTCCTTCCGTAAAGCCTTTACTGTTCTGCAACATGTGGCATAACCTAGAGCGCTGTCCCAGAACCAAAAGTAGGTGACTGAAGTGGAAGCATGGCTGCTCAGTAAGGAAGCAGAAAACACTGGCAGAAATTTCTAGTCACTTACACACAGACGGACTTTGTGCATGGGCAGAACAATTTTTTTTCACGTGGTCAGCTGTGCACAAAAAATGCCAAAGAATTTATCGAATTCCTTACAGAATTCTTCTGTCCTTCTATCCCTCTTTCCAGTGACAAGTACACAAGATGTTGTCCTCCCCTCATTGCTGATATCTTTCCTTTTTTCTTTTTTTTTTTTTTTCTGTTTTTTGCATTAGGCTGACTCTAGGTTGTCATACAACAAAACACAGCAGAAAATGTTAAGGATGGCAGCCAAGGGAAAATATGATGACTCAATCTACACATGGCTGGTGGTTTAAGCTGAGGGCACACGGGGATCAGTGACCTGTTCAAAGCATGCTCCAGCTCCTGTTTGAGCCATGTGAATTTCAGCTGTGCTAAAAGCTGGGAGGGGCAAGGAGGAGGGAAACGGGGGGCAGTTCTGGTGCACCCCACAGTCCCACAGCAGTGTGGTATGGAGATGGGGCTCAGCTGGGGCTGCCCAGACCAGAAAAGGGAGAAGCAACCATGCCTGGTGATACAGACACTGACTGCACACCACGGGATCTGACCTAATCCTGTTAGCACAACACCCGTGGTCTGCAATGACTTAAAAACACAGGCAAGTTGCAAATTAAATGAGATGTTAGGTGATGTTCTGCCATAACAAAGGCAAAACTTTCGCTTATCCTAAAACAGTGTTAAAGCACCTACCAGAGTGAAGTCTGCAATTTCAAGAATAGTGTTCAAACATTGTACAACATTAGGTCTTCAATTTCCACTTTCTCTGCATAGCATGATTCCTTCGTTATCAGGTTTTCCAAAAGTTTTGCCCAAGCTGATTCCCTGCTTCAAGCACTTGTGCTCTACATATTATCTGTAGGTAGAACAATCAGCATTTTACCTACATGATGAATGTGGAACTGTAAACTCTGAAGGAAGACTTGGGCACCCCTTCATGAAACGCAACGGATGTCTTCCAAATGTTCAGTCTTGGACAACTCTTTCAAGTGATTTCAACATTGTACCACATTTAAAGCCCATAAGAACCAGAAGTAAAGTAAGAACCTCAAGAGGTTCAAAAGGCCACCTGGGTCAGTGCAACCCCTGTTATCAATACAGGCTGGAGGATGAAGGAATTGAGTGCAGCCCGGAGGAAAAGGGCTTTGGGGTACTGGTGGATGAAAAGCTGGACATAAGCCAGCAATGTGTACTTGCAGCCCAGAAAGCCAACCATATCCTGGGCTACACCAAAAGAAGCGTGGCCAGTAGGTTGAGGAAGGTGATTCTACCCCTCTGCTTTGGTAAGACAGCACCTGGACTACTGCACCCAGCTGTTGGGGTCCTCAGCACAAGAAAAACATGGACCTGTTGAAGAAACATGGACCTGAACATGGACAAAAATCATGAGAGTGATAGAACACTGTCCTCATAGAAGAGGACAGGCTGAGAGAGTTGGGGGCTGGAGAAAAGAAGAAGGCTTATAAGGCCCTGTTGTGATAGGACAAGGGGTGGTGGTTTTAAATTAAAAGATGGTAGATTCAGACTAAGCACAAGGAAGACATTTTTTACGATGAGGGTGGTGAAACACTGGCAGAGAGGCTGTCCAGAGAGGGGGCAGATGCCCTGGAAACATTCAAGGTCAGGTTAGACAGGACTCTGAGCAACCTGATCTAGTTGAAGATGTCCCTGCTCATTGCAGGGCAGTCAGAGTAGATGGCCTTTAAAGAAGCCTTTCATTCTATGATAAACACAACATCCAGGAAGAGGACACAGAAGTGGGGAGGGAATTATAAGCAAAAGTAACAAAATGACACAATAAGAAAAGGAGCAATAAGCACCCTATTTGTGAGGGACATCTCATGACTCCAGAAAGATACAGAGAAAATATCCACCCCTGAGCTTCAGCTCCTTTCATAGCCAGTGGAGATAAAGGGGCACTTGTAGGGCATAGCTCATATCACCCTCAAGAGAACATCTCAAATACGTCAGACAACTTGCATGCTGGCAGTACAAATTTGTTTTTCTATTGATTATAAAAGAGCCCGGGGGATTGGAAAATGTCTGGTTCTAGTCAGATGATTCTCATCTGTCTCAAAAGGGTTCAGCATTTCATTTTCCCATGCAGATATTGCCCTCAGAAGTGTATTTAATAATACACCACTATCTAACTGATTAATTATTTAAATAAAAAGAACATCAGACTAACTTCAGTTTCCCTAGAGAGGGTGTGTCAAAGAGGAATTCAGATTATGTATCTCCTGAATAAGTACTTTTGTGTTACCATTTACTGTACAATCTAATACATATCAGGTGCTTAGGTGCTTGAAATTAAGCAGAAAAAATCAGGACAAACCACCAGTTATAACACTGTACTAGAATAAATAAAGCCCTGTAGGTAACGACAAAATTTCTCCTTTTGGAGACAAAGGAACTGTAAGAACCTTTGGCCTGTTCCCATTAGTCCTCCTCCCCTCCTGCCCCCTTGAAGAGTATTTCTGATACTGAACAACTACCTAGGAAAGCTTGCTCGGGTCATACTGACTGCAGGTGTAACAGAGGCTATGCACTTCGAATAGAGAGTATTTTTGGGGTCTGGTGCAGACCTAATTTTTCTTAAACATAACCAATTAGTTGTGCTTGGTATCAGCTTTATTTATAGAAATATCACTTTTAATCCCATTCCAAGCCACTGGAAAAGAAGCCAGCCATGTTCAGTGAGCAGGTGAGGAGCTGCAAAGAGTGGTGTTGCACTGGGAGGTGCGTAGTTGCTGTATGAAGTCTTAGAAAACTTCAGGCTTAAGTTCTTTCAGAATCAAGCAAAGGGAGATTATGTCTTTATTCCTGGAAATATAAGTATCTTCCCACAGAAGAGCCATTCATTTCACTTGGGCTCTGAACTGCATCTCACAAGCAGAGCATTTCCAGTATGTTAGAAGTTTGTACTCTGAATTTAAGTACCTCAATTTAGTGCAGGGAGTCTAAGCCCCAGAATATAACAAGATAAAAGATTAAGAAAAAAAAATATATTTTTAAGGTCACAAGGCAGCTGAACTGTAAAACAAAATCATGAGCAGCTCCATTTCTCATTCAATGTGTTCTCTGGCAGTTTACACGGCAATAAATCAAAAATTGTTTTAATATGACTGAAAAGATTATCTACCCACATAGTTGAATCCTATGGGGTTTCTAAAAAGATCAGTTTTAAAGTTCTCATTTAGATAGGACTGTGGTTTGTCAATGGACATAAAGACACATGTACATGCCTCACTTCAATTAAAACAAGTTTAAGAATGTAGCCCTATCCTACAAGACAAAAACAAGACTCTGTGCAGGAAGACACAACTTTGAATCTCACAGCTTCCTCATGGCATAGCTATCTCTGTGTCCTCTTGCATAATGATTTTCACTCGCACAATGCTAATTTTCATTCCTTTCTAAAAATGAAATATTGGGATCAACTTCTGAGGCAAACTGCCAGGTATTTTAATTACCATGAAGGAAAACAACCAGGAGACACTTGAAAACATGAGCTAAGAGTTCAACAGTCACAAAAATTTCCTTGCTAGTGATGTGCCTTGAAACTTTTCCAGCATCAGAATGTAGTGTTGGATTTCCTGAGCCAGAAAAAGCTTCATCTTTCCCATGTGAATTAATCTATTTAATATTTAATCCTGATATGGCATGGCATAAAGCAGAGATTGTGAAAATTAACTCTAGAAGTCATTTGAGGCTGAATTTTGCCTGTTCTACATCTTTGGGAAGTCTACATTAGTGTAATTATCTTGGGAAAAGATAAAATGTTTCAGAAAGTTTTCCTTTGTCCAAAGATTTGAAGAGTTTAATAGGGCAGTTGGAGAGATTATGCGCGAGATGGTCAAAGCTGCACAACAATCTTCATTTTAGGATTGCATATCACTTTGTGTATATATGGTCTCTATGGGAGTGTGCTACTAAATAATTTATTTTTCCTAAATTAAAATCTAATGCTTAATCATTTAATTATATATTTAACAGTTCTTATTTCAGCTTGCTTGCAAAGTTTACTCAGAGTTCAGCTGGGAAAATGTGTCCTGTCCCTATGTCCCTTCTATGCTTGCTTAAACGTATAACCATGAGCTTGTCAAACTGTGGCTAAGTGGTTGGTAATGGGAGCAAATTTAGCAAATCCATCCATTTCCCCAACACAGCGACGTGCAGTTCCCACTGCAGTGACCTAGTTGACAGAGCTGCAAACATGCACAAGCACCAGGGTAAAATCATCTACGATGGGAACAGGCCATGCTGTTCCTCCTCTAGCTCCATCTCTAACAGTCCCCTGGTTTAAGACCCAACAGCTCTTACGTTTCCACAGCCGGTCTCATGATATTTAATGTTCTCTTTAAAATCCCCATTACATGCTTATTGATCAGAAGCTGCACTTCCCATCAGCTTCTAAACCTTCTGCTTTCAGTAAGTGATTTGAAATCACAAAGCAGATGTGTAGAAAGCAACAAGTAAATAAACCAAACACTGACACTTTGTCTATATTTTTTTCCATTGGATCCACAGCACCGCACTGGTGCTGGTACTTGGCTCGTGCTTTTTAAGTGCCTGGGGTAGGCAATGGATTGCCTAGTAAAGAACTTACAGTTCAGTTCTATAGTAAGCGACATCAATGATCTAGACACTGTTGATTTTGCTGGGAGGATGGGAGGAGAGTCAGACCTGCTTTCCAGATCACCTCCCAGGGCAGCAGTTATGCGATTTAAGTAAAGATAAAACACTTGGAAAAAAAAAAAAAAAAAAAAGAAAAAAAAAAAGGAAAAAAAAAGTGATCTCTCACGATGCATTTACATTTGAAATAAATCTCATCTTCCTACTTTCACTGGCTCAGATTTCATCTGGGCCACAGAGCTGGGGGATAATACCTTTATTCTCTATTTAGTTTTAAATAGAGAGAAGGAGGCTTTCATAGCATCACAAGACAAAGGGGCAGGGGGAAAAATAGCCACTAAAATATAGTCTTTCTCTGAAGACTTTTAAGATTGAGTTGTATTTAAAAATATTTTAACAGTTGAAAGTTAGCTTAGGTGTGTTTTACACATCATCAAATACTCACTAATCGATGAAGATTGGTTGTCCACTTAAAATTCCTTCATGATTTAGAAAAACACTGCAATTAAAATAAAATTTAAAAAAGTATACACTTTCATTTGGTACAAGAGAGTGCTACTCTGCTGAAGCAAGTGAATTTACAGGAACAGCATCCAAAATCATGACCCTATAGTGATTATCCTACTAGGATAGGATCTATCCCATGAGGACAAAAAAAAAGAGAAAAAAAAGGAACAGATAAGAATATTGAAGTTTTTGTTCTTACAAAGCCTGATGTTGAACTTAATTTCTTCTCTGTTACCTTTCCTACTACACATCTCTGTTCTGGACCCCAAGCATTAGGGCCATTCTTCTTAGCCTTGATGAGCCAAAATCAGGTATGAGGCACAAGCATGAGTAAGCTCATTTTTAGTGAATAGAAAATGTTTTATTTTTTTTTTAAGAATAGCTAAAGGATTGCAAGAAATTATAAACAACACAAAGAAATGTTCCTCTCCCAGTCTATATAGTTAGGCCATTTCTGTGTTTTTACATGCTCTTTTTATACCATAGCCTCATATAGTATTTTGTAGTCTTTGTGGATTTGCATTTATGCTTATAAATCTAATCAGCTTTGCAACTCACAAGGTAGTCACAGTGATTAGGCCAAAGGCCTGCACTACTCAGGTGTCAAAAAATCTTACTGATAAGAAGCTTCCTTATCCTCAGTAATTACACTGCATCAATCAGCAAGGTCTTAAGCCTCCACCTTATGATAGAGAATATACTTGATTTTCTGCCTTTTGAGTTTTTGAATCACTTGGACAAGTTTTACACATTTTTCTGAAGTGCACAGAAGACAAGGAAAATAATCTTACAATGAATGAGATGGTATTTGTATTTTTTCTTTTAGCTATAGTACCTGCAAGTCTCAATAAAAAGTTCACATATCACTTCTCAATTGCCATGAAAAAAGTAAATTAACCATTCCACCCAATGGATCCATGTTCACTCTGATGCTTACAGCATGTACTGAATGCAAAAGCAAATTAAATAGTTCTGTATCTAAGCATTTTGCTTTCAAGCTCTATCAGACCTGGAAAAGCCAACATGATGCTGCACACATAAAGTAGCTTTTTTAAGCACACTTTGGAGTAAAAAAAAATTTAAAAACCTGCAGAATTATGGTATTTATCGACAGACATAATCTGTCCATAGAGACAAACAAATGTTAGGCAATATGCTACAATTGACTATTATTTTCTTTTACTCATGTTGTTTTCCAGTGAACATTTTTTAATTATAAGCCTGCAAGCAAACTTCTTCAGCATGTCCTTTATATACACTAGTGAAAGAAAAAATGCTGTGAGCGCTGCAAGACCTTGAGAAAATAATTGCAAAAGAATCTTTTTAACACTGTCACGAGAAGTTTCCATGCCCTCAGTTCAATAACAACTTGCATTTAGGCTGCCTCAGCCACCCAGCACACCCTGCTGACAGCACCAACACCACTCAGAGGAGCTGAGGTCACCTTTGGCATTCTGGATTTTTGTGCTTTTCTTTGTTGGCTTGTTCCTTGATGATCTAAACAACTTGAAGAATTATACCAGAAACTCTCACATGAACACAGGTATCATAATAGCACAGAAATCTTCACTCTTGCCATCCATCTGATTTAGATCTGACTTAGAAGAATTATTCCATAAGCAAGTTACCCCAGGAGATTTACCCATTCGCTGATTTATTTCCATAGTTTTCAGGGCAGTAACACACAGATATCCTGACAGAAGCCAGCAGGCTCAAAGGGCACCTTCATCATACTTTCTTTCTAATCCTTTAAACACATAATTTTCTTCCCCTCCCTTCAAATGTTCTTCTCCCATCCCACGCCTAAATAATAAAAAAGAGGCTACATCAAATGATGGAGAAAAAAACAGTCCTAACCTTTTCCTCCCTGAGAAGACTAGTTGCAGAAATACTGGAATTCATAAAATTCACCAAAATAGAAATGACACGTGGAAGAAGAAGACCTGTCAGTCTCCTCTGCACAGACCAAACCAAAACACTGCACCAAAACAAGCCAAGGCATTGTTGGTAAAGGCTTCTATTCCTGGATGGCCAAAGCCAGTGCTTTTATTTTATACAACACAGCGAACTCCTGAGAGCTCATTTTGGACAAAGCAGCAGTTTCCCTAGGGGCTGGCTGCTGCCAGGCTGAGATAGCTGTCAGTAGTGGTGCATGCCTTTTGAGGAAAGGAAAGGTCCCAGAGACCACATCCTTGGAAACAGTAAGAGCTTTTAATTCAAGCAGAAAACGTTGGTTTGGAGTTGTGGGAGCATTTCCCATGCCAAAGTGCCTGCACAAGACACACTGCAACTCCAGGGTGGGAGAAGAGCCAGGGATGCACTTGATCCTGACCTGGTGGTGTGGAGGCAGCAAAGCAAGGACAGACAGCAAGAGGGAGCTGTGGCAGGTTGCCCAAATCTGGATGAGATAAGGATGACATGTCCAGATGTGCACCCACAGGCTAGTTTATGCTTTAGCAAACCTTTTCTTGAACATAGGAATAAATGCAGAAAGGGTCATTGCTTGGTGATGTAATTATTAAAGCAACGTGCCACCTTAGAGGGCTGAGGGCTGCCCTCTGACTGTGCTTCTTCATCTTTTTTAATAATTAAAATAATTTTCACTTAAAACACTTAAATCTAGCAGTGCAAAAGCTGGTTACAGAAAAAGTTTTGTCTGGACAGGAGAAGAATGCTGAACACTCTTTTACCACGGCTTTGATGCACATTTTTGACTATTTCCAACAAATCTATTCCTATGACTTAATTTGTTATTGAATCTGCAAGCATGTAATTTTAAAATAATGATTTCGCCTTAAGGAATAACATAAAGCATGTAATGATGAAAACTGTCATTATCTGGGACACAAGGGAATTCATATTATAGATTGATAATTACAAATGGTAAATGAAGTACTTTCAAAAGGCTCTGTTCATGACAGAATCAGCTCTGAGGGGCCTGTAGTTCAATGTTGGCACAGATTTTCCTGAAAAAGCGGCAAGTATATGTTCATATACTTAGTCAAACTCCTAGGAAACTCCTTCCAGTAATTTCCTAGGTACCCTTTTCAGCTCTTAAAAACAACTAATTTCAAAAAACCAGGCTAGAATCATAGAATTGTCTAGGTTAGAAGGGACCTTTGAGATCATCTAGTCCAGTCATCAACCTAATTCTGAGAAAAAACAACAACCTATCACTAAACCATGTCACTGAAATATTTATTGGATCTGTGCCACTCTTTCATAAAGTGTTTTATCAAAGCATCTTCCTATTTATCACTGAGCAGCAATCAGCTAGCTCAGCCAGTTGCTTCACGTGTTAAAAAGAATAGGATAAGAGAATTGTCATTGAACTCTTACCAAAGCAGGAATTGACAAAGCCATACCACCTACAACCATGCTGCCCTCCAATCCATTTGCCATGGATGTTAGATGCAAAACTGAGGGTAGTGCCTGAGATGCACACTAACATGTCACTGATACTGATGTTCAGGAGAAGCATATTGACCGGGTTACGGAGGGTTTTAAACTTGCAGAAGAGGATGAGGACAATCAAGTTATTCAAGAAACCGAAAAACAAAATAAATCCAAGAAAAACAGCAACTATTGTGTGCCCATTTCGTGACAGTCCAGGCCTTGGCTCAACAGGATCTGTGGGTGCACCAAAGCTCAGGTTGTATGTCCAAGTGTGGTTCATTTTGGACTTTGCCAAGGATAGGGGAGGTCAGAGACACCGGGTGCCCTGTGCTGAAGTCCTCCAGCAGTTTCCCAGAAACGTCCCTCCATTACAGGTCAAATCATCTCAGGATTTTCTTGTGATCTTCACTCAGTTGAGATACCTCTTGGACAGTTACATAGGTGTGAAATTCTGTATTGCAGCACAGGAGTGTTTTCTGCCACTGCCTTCCCAGTGGTCAGCTCTGCAGCTAACTCCAGGGCAGCAAAAACAAGCAAACGATCACCTCAGATTCATCTTTGTTATTTAAACCCAGGATCATCTTAGATGGTCTTTTCTGAGCCTCAGAATGGAAGATGTCTTAAAGAGGTACTTCAGCATGGTCACTTTCTTCAAAGCAGAAGGGCCACCCTTCTAAAAATGGGCAGCCATGGTTTCCTCTGACACTGGTTGTCTTTCTGCCAATAAAGAAGAAAACAAATGGTAAAAAATAAAACAACCCTTTCCATACCAAGACCAAAGTAGGTACATAATTTTACAACAGCTCCTCCCTTCTTGAACTGTGACAAATATTTCTCAACTTTTTCAGCTTTTCTCTCTGATTTTCAGCAGAAAAATCCATTTGTTGACATCTCAGCTGTTCTAAACACTTTTTCCCTAGCTCATAGTTTAGCATGGAGAAGGCTATTTGCACCTTCCTAGCAAAGTTCCCCAGGTGAGAAAAGGCACAGTAAGACATCTTTCGCAACAGCTTCCCAGAGGAACTGTATCTTCCTCCACATTAAGTCAATCAACACCAAGCAAAACTTCAGTCTTGGTCAGACCTTAAATAAAATGACTAAAATTTTAAGAGACGAAGAAAGCATCTCTTTATCCAGAGAGAATAATTTCAAGCGCAGTCCCTGAGGCTCTCGTGCTTACAAAGGTTGGCAGAGCTATGATATCCATTTCACTTCTCCCACATTTACCAGAGGACAGATGTTCTCTTTCATTATTTATAAAGCAGCCAGACACCCAGAGCCTCACATCGCTCTCCCACCGCAGACATGAATTTGTATACCCTCATGCAGTGACTATAATGTTTGCGTGCGTGCGTGTGTGTGTGTGTGTTTATGTTGCGAAGCAATAGCAGAGTACTTAATGGGAACGTGGAACTGCTTAGCCAGTCTTCTGCAGGGTTACAGGCAAATTCTGCACAGACATTTCTATAAAAACAGAGATGGGGATAGATAGAATCATAAAATAGGATCATAGAATGGTTAGAGTTGGAAGGGACCTTAAAGGTCATCCAATTCCAACCCCACTGCCATGGGCAGGGACACCTCCCATTAGACCAGGTTGCTCAAAGCCCCATCCAGCCTTGCCTTGAACACTGCCAGGGATGGGGCATCCACAACTTCTCTGGGCAATCTGTTCCAGTGCCTCACCACCCTCACAGGAAAGAATTTCTTTCTGGTATCTAATCTAAATCTCCCCACTTCCAATTTAAAACCATTACCTCTTACGTTGCTACATTCCTTGATAAAAAGTCCCCTCTCCAGCTCTCCTGTAGGCTCCCTTCAGGTGTCCCCAGAGTCTTCTCAGGCTGAGCAACCCAACTCTCTCAGCCTGTCCTCACAGGAAAGGTGCTCCACCCTTCTGATCATCTTTGTGGCCCTCCTCTGGACCCTCTCCAAGTCCATGTCCTTCTTAAGTTGGGGGCCACAGCACTGGATGCGGTACTGCAAGTGGGGTGTCATGAGAGCTGAGCAGAGGGGCAAAGTCAGGACCCTTACCCTGCTGGCCTACGCTTCTTTTCATGCAGCCCAGGATGTGCTTGGCTTTCTGGGCTGCCAGCACACATTGCCAGCTCAAGTTGAGCTTCTTATCCATGTGCACTCTCAAGTCCTCCTCAAGGCTACGCTCCAGCCATTCTCCGCCCAACCTGTATTTGTGCCTGGGATTGCCATGTCCCATGTTCAGGAGCCTGCACGTCTCTTGATTGAACTTCATGAGGTTTTCACAGGTCCACCTCTCAAACTTGTCCAGGTCACTCTGGATGGCATCCCTTCCCTGTATATAGATACATATATGCAGGAATTTCCACTCTTTGGTGCAAAATGCATGATAGCCATAGCTTGCTGAACTAAAACGAATGAAAACTTTTCTTTTGGGAGCCATATACGCCTAGAATGATTATACACATTTCAGAATGGAGCATTTTCTGTATTACTCCTGACCACTGCTTTTTGGAAATTGTCTTGTAGGAAAAGATGTGTAATTCAACCAGAAAAATGAGAGTTCAGAACTTACTGGAGATGTAGAGGTTGTTTGCTTTTATCGTATCTTTGTGTTACGGTGAATATTTATATTGACCATTTCTTTTTACTACTTCCTTACTTTCACAAATTAACTGTGCTAAATATGTGTCATTACTGCAGTAATTCTGCACTCTGATGTATTCAATCCGTCTTTACTTTCTCTTCTGATGAGTGAATTACGTACACTTTGCAGACCTTCTACTGTTTGGTCACTGACAATCTGAAACACTGATGCTTTCTGCCTTTTCTCCCCATTTAGGAGGTACATGGTAATTTAGATTGGTAAGAGTGTCAGGTAGTGTATCTTTGAGAAAGCACATTTTAATTCCTCTTTCTGCCGCTTTGGAAAAAAAAAACAAAAAACATCCGATTCAATTCTGGTTGCAGGCTATAGGAGGAAACTAATTAGGACTAACTGTCAATATATTTTAAATTTATTCATAATTTTGTTTAAAGGAACAAAGTTAAAGTTTAGTGTAACAAAACACAAATGAAAGAACAAGTGATTAAAAACTACACTGCTGAATGTTTCCTCAGACACTAATTGTGTGACTGAAAAGGCAAACGGGTAGGAAAAAAACCTACCCTTTTTTTGGTAGGAAAAATAGATAAGAAATAGGTAGGAAAAAAATCATGGTGGCATTGTGCTGAAAGAGAGTTTCAGAAGGAAGAATTCATAGGAAAGCAAGAATGTACAGTGAAATAAACTCAGTAAGCAAGCAGTGGCAGATTTTTTTCAATATTTTTGGTTATACCCTAGCTGCTACCAATCTAATCTATTTTTTTCCCATCACTTTGAAGACAGTTTTGTCTAATCTGTTTGCACGTGACTGTTTATTGAGGAATACAACCAAGGTCAGTCCTATCTGCTCCTCCCTTCTGCAAACCATATTGCAGAATCCAGCTTCAAAATCTGAAGAGACTTAACGATGACTTACATGCAGATTAATTTCAGTTACAGATGCAATTTTTTTTCCCCAAGGTGAACCTGTTACACCTAGATAATCTGTAGCAAAGATTATAGTATACCATAAAAATGTTTCTGTGTGGGAATTAACTTCCCTATAAGAATTATAAACAAAGGGTCTGAGTAATACTATTGTTAAAGCATCACAGTCTTGGCATTAGACAAAGTCAAAGGTTATAATCACCTTAGTAAATATAACTAACTTTAATATAAAGTTAAGCTGAAAATAGAAATAATAACATGTAGACCTTTTATACAGTCCCATACATTCTGCATTGTTAAAGAGCATTAAGAGTTCATATTTACAGTGCTTGTAAAAGGATATTTACTCCCTGGATGGGATTCAGCTGACTAAAATTTCACAGAATCACAGAACCTTCATGGTTGGAAGGGACCTCTGAGATCACCGAGTCCAATCATACACACACCAAAAAAACCCAACAAAAAACCCCAAACAAACAAACAAACAAACAAAAGAGAAAAAANACCCAACCCAATAATCACGGCCACTAGAGCATGCCCTGAAGTGCCACATCTACATACTTCTTAAATACCTCCAGGGATGGTCATTCCACCACCATCCCTGGGCAGGCCGTTCCAGTGACCGACCACCTTCTCAATGAAGTAACTCTTCCTAATATCTAATCTAAACCTCCCCTGCCACAACTTCAGACCGTTTCCTCTGGTCCAGCCATTATTCACTTGGAAGAAGAGGCCAACACCCACCTCTCTACAACCTCCTTTCAGGTAGCTGTAGAGGGCAATGAGGTCTTCCCTCAGCCTCCTCTTCTCCAAACTAAACATGCCAGTTCAAAGTTCCCTCAGCCTCTCCTCGTATGACTTGTTCTCCAGACCCTTCACCAGCTTGGTAGCTCTCCTCTGGACATGTTCCAGCACTTGAATGTCCTTCTTGTAGTGAGGGGCCCAGAACTGAACACAGTACTCAAGGTGAGGCCTCACCAGTGCCAGGTACAGAGGCGCCGTCACTTCCCTACTCCTGCTACATCCAGTGATGGGGTATCCACAACTTCTCTGTCCAACAAACGGGGAAAATGTCTGAAGACCTGGGAGTAAGTCTTTTACTAGTAGCTCCTGTATAAAGTGCTAAGGTTTTTTACACCTTTGGATGTAGTACACATGAAATTCAGATTTCAATGAAGCTTCTAAACTCCTGTACAAATCCATTGAAAGAATGGGTCTAATTCTTCTTTAATGTTAACATTTAAGTGAATAATACACATTATTGCTGAAAAACACCTGAAGATGGGCTTGTGTGCTTGGAGATACAATTGATTATTTTTTTCCTGCAGAATGAGAGGTTACTTTGCAACTCTGACAACTCTGTTTTACAGGTGACAATCTATACTCCACAAATCTCCATGATCTTGCAGAACATCCTAAACCTTCCTAATTTCTTGTGACCTCAGAAGCTTGAAGGACCAAACTCCATATAATTCTGCCAACACTCTTTGTCAAAAAGTGTTAATAAAAACCCAATGAAAACTACAATTGCATTCAAAACATATAAATGAATATCCATTTTCCTTGAATTTGTTTTGAGTTGATGTGGAATGGAAAACATACACAAAGTGATACAAAACATATGGCCAGGTGAAACAGGCCAAAAGTTCATTTAACGTCACCAGTTATTAAATGCTTCATCTGTTAACCGGTTCTGACAATAGTAATCTAAAGATACAGCAAAACAGACACCCATCACTGCTTCCACTTTTCTCTGAAGCAGTCAGTTGGAAAAAAAAAGGTTTCAAAAGATGTTATATCAGCTTCTGGGAACCTGGGCATCAATACTCAAGAGTGTAAGGTTTCTTTCTGCACTTGCCACCACACATTAGTTTGAGCAGTACCCTACACCACTGAGGCTGGTTTATCTTTCTCACTTTGCTCCCAGAAAAGTACTAACTCATTGAACCCTTAGCTTTAAGGGGGTTAAGCTCTAGGGTTTTTAGCTTTAAGGATTGTTTGGGTGTGGTTTTTTTTCTTAAATAAACTCATTCATTATTTCTAATTGGCATATTCTTTACCATCTTCCCTTGTAAAGTTGTGCAACATGCCAAAGATAATGCTTAATTCACTTTAAATATTTGCCAGCTGATGAAATTGTATAACATAAGCAAAATAAAACTTCAAAATTATATTGCTAAAAGACTTGCATTACTCTCTTATGTAATATTTATATTATTCTCCTGATATTGAGGAGCTGTAAAAAACCCTTACATTTACATATCCAATCAACCTTTGAACTTACTGTTCAGTTCACATTAAAATAAATTTTAAAAGTTATTTTTCTTTTATTTATGAACTTAGCTTTCTACTGAAAAGTTAAAAATTAAAAAAAAACATATTTCAAAGACAATCACAGATGAAATTTTATGAAGGAGGAATCAATTTTTTGACCCAATGCCAGAATTATTTTAGTAATACTGTATTTTTAAGTTTTTATACACTAAGCCTTGTCTTCCAGATGAGAAACTGAATTCTTTTTAGCGGGAAGCACTCCCAGATGCAGTTATCACCTGAAATAATTCTTCCAAAGACAGCTGAAAGATGGGAAACTGCATAGGACTTCAAAACACTGAAGCAAAATTGTCATGCTCTGTATTTTCTAAGCCCTAAATCACACTGTGAGATGTCCAGAGATTGAGAGGTAAGCCTTTAGAAGTAACTCTGAGGACAGAATGGAGGCTGGGTGGTCCACTTCTATGCATCTCCCAGCTCCCCAAACCTGCTACCTGTGGGAGAACCTCTTGTATGCAGACTTAACAGGCTTACTTTTAGGAATTCACACTCATGAAACAAACAGACATGAAAACAAAAACAATGTAAGTGCAGAATACATGCTATAAAGTACACCACGTGGGAAAACCATACAGTAACAGCTTGAGAAAATCTTGAACAATCTTTTGAAATAAAAGCTACTTTTATTTAGTATTTTAAAAGCTAGGAGATCCCTCCTATGTGTGAAGAGGATTTTTTTTTTTTTTGCACAGAAATGTCTGTGGTACCAGTACATAGGACAGACCCGTTCCTGGGCTGGGCTGAAGTGATGAGGAGCATCTCCCAGAGATTGAGTCGGCATGGCTGCAGCACAGGGAACAGAGAGCACCTTCCCACCGCCCCGGCTCTGCCCGAGCTTTTAAACCCTGTATCAAGTCAAAGCCTCTTCAGCCAAACTCAGGTCACGATTTCTCCTTCACAAACTTTTCTTACACTTATTTGGAAGGAGGGGTGGGGGGTGGGAAGGGGGGTGGCATAGAAAGCTGGAAGTAAAACCCACCTGCATCTATCATCCACAGCACATCAAGGTAAAAATGCCACCTAAATCTCCGGCAGAGGTGTCCCGAGCCCCGACGTGCAGGAGCCCCGACTTCGGCACCGGCCGGGGAGACCCCTCTGGAGAGAAGGCGCGGCCGGGCTCTGCCGCCGCCGGGGCGATGTCCGGCAGCGCCGAGGGGCGGAAAGCACCTCCCGCGGTACAACCCGCGCCCTCTCCTCCGCACCCGCGGGTCCGGAGCCCCC
>VZRU01006936.1:21027-40548 GCA_013398155.1 Pedionomus torquatus | reverse complement strand
AGTTGTGGGGGGGGGGAGGGGGAAAAAAAAAGCTTGTTTTTTTTTTTTTTTTTTTTAATAAATTAAATAAAAATAAGAACGCCCAGGCACCGCTTGCGCCTCTCCCGCCTGCGGATTCCCCCGCACAACCCCCCGGACCGCCGCGCTCCGCCCGCGCCGGGGCGGTGCTGCAACCCGGGCCGCCCCCTGCCCGGCACCGGGGGACACAGGGGGCACCCGGGGACGGGGTTTTGTGGGGGGCACCCTCCCCCCTTGCTGCAGGAATCATTCCCTCATACTCACAGACCACACCCGCCTTCCCCCTGTAGGGTCTGCCAGGGCATCTGTAGTGGTGGGGCACGTCTGGTCAGAGAAGGTGGGCTGCACACTCTTGGCACTCTTAGTGCTGTGAAAGACTTTTTTGTTTGTTTGATTGATTGATTGAGTGGTTGGTTGGTTTTAAACAGGCAGGTACAAATACCTGTTCAGCAGCAGATCGGGAACACAATTTCCAATTGCGTCAAAACCAGAGAACGTGTCTTGCGTGCGATTTATCGGTCATCTGCTTTGCCTATATTTGCTATTTTCCATGTGTATCTTTGCATTTTTAGCATTTACAGATCAAGCATGTGCTATGGTTACTCTGTGCCGACATCTGTGTTCTCACAAATACGTGTAGCACAGAAATAGCATACGGCTTGAACACCATGTAATACTTTGTCTTTCTGTTCCTACTACTACCTACTACTCTTTTCCACTTCTACTTTGGTCTTTGTACAGGAGAAAGGCTAACCTATGGGGAATGAGTTGCTGGATAAAACACCAGAGGAAAAATATTCTGGAGTATGCCTTGCTCTGTTGAACATCTCTTAGCTCTGATTCTTGCTGAACTTCTAAAACGAGTCTTTTAAATTTGTAGTTCAGAGTTAAATCCTGCAAAGTGATCATCATAGTCGTATTATTCCACCTCACCTAGATTTAACCTTCTGTCTAATCACACTTGTCAACTTCACCTTCTCTGGCTTAAAGACAGACAAACAAATGCACTTATAGAAAAACAGCAAAAAAAGACATTGTCCCTTCATAAAATCTCTTCCTCAGTGGAAGCCTAAAGGGAACCCACCCCAGGTATTATTTGTTGGATTAATAATAGTATTTTATTTCAAAATTCAGCTTAGTCAAACTATTTCATGAAATAAAGCAAGAATTTTCTGAAGAAATAAATTAGGAGCACACCTAATGCCATCACTTACAAAAAATACACAATATCACGATTTTGCTGATTCAACCTTCGCTGGAAACTATGAACACTTCTTCTAGAAACCAAAAACAAAACCAAAACCTGTTAATGTCAGATTTAAAGAAACAGCAGGAGTGTACCTCTTTGATAGATGCCTAACCAAAAGTAAAAATTTAAAAGGTAGTATTTTCAATGTCACTTATAAAAGCTGTATCTCTGAAGTTCTCCATTATGGTATCTATTCAAAAAAACAACCACAGTTACCAAATACTTATAGTTCTAATAATTTTTCAGCAGCATGAAAATGTGCTTTATAGGTGTTAAATTGTACTTCACTACCTGATGCAAAGTCAGACAAAACGGCTTACTAAAGGTAGCTGGGTTGAAAAACGGTTTGGAATTAATTTGCCCGTTATGAACTTGGAAGTTTTCAGAAAGTGAGTTGTACCAGCAAAAAAAAAAAAAAAAAATCAATATAAGCAAATCGTGGGGCAGTTTACGTGCCTGATTCATTGTCGTGCATCTCCTTTTGTTTCACACATTATGATTCAGAGTAGTTTGGCAGCACTGATAATTGCCAGTGCGTGTCAGTGACGAGCAGACAGGCTGCCATGCTCTGGATGGTGTCCATTTGCAGTTGTAATTCTGAGGTCTTGGTGATGCTTCAGGAATTACACTGGGACAGTTGATTTTAATTCTTTGTTTTGTTTAACGAAAAATAAAAGTTGCTAGGGAGTTCCAGCATCTCCCATGAATTCTCTGCTTACCTCCTGCTTCCAAACACATGTTGTGAGTTTTAGTAAAGTCTCTAACATCCTACAGAAAAAGTAAATGAATCATATGGTGGGCAAAACTGAGAAGACCTGCTGTTGTGCTCCCAGCGCAGCAGTCAATAGCTGCATCTATACTGTCCTTCACAGCAATGCCCAAGAGCTCGCCACCCCAGTTGCCTGGCTGCCATGGCTGGAGATGCATAACAAGGTGCAGAAATGGGTGTACACACACACACGTAAGCCTGGTGCACAAATGAGGCATGAGGATTCATGTGTGAGGTTAAGATTGTGTCCGTATGACAGTTAGACCCTGATTTCAGAAGCTTGTCATTAAATTTGCAAGAATGTAAGAGATCTTTAAGTTACTTTTGTATGAGAACTCTTTTTACTGTCCTCATTTATAATCTCTATAATTTTCCTGTTGCTCTTTGGCAAAGACCCAGTTAATGCAGATTGTTTTGCTCTGCATTTTGCTCCACAATATATAGTTTTGCAAGATCAGCTTCACACTAGGGGTGACATTCTAGTTCTAACATTCTCAAAAGAAAAAAACTTTCAGACTCCCTGGTTTTGACCTGGTTTAGACTTTACATTTACATCAGTCATCATGATTTCATTGGCTTAACATGTGATGTTGAGTGGTTCCTTAGCTCAGTGGCATACTGTGCATACCCAGAGATTCTAAAGAGTAGTGTCATAGTACATGGTTTCACCAAGTAGTTGTTTAGCTAATAGTGGAACCATTTTTGCTTTGCACACAGCGATAAAATAAGGAGAAACCATAAGGGAAAAGGAGGGGAACTCTTCCCTTCTGTCTTTCCACAGCTGCAAACATTTATAATTCCTAAAATCCTTATGCAAAGATTTACCAATGAATACTGGAATTGAAACCGAAGTAACCTCAGATTTATCACAATGTCTCTAGCTTGAAACCCAGATAGTTTATTACTTATAAAAAATGGCAGCAGATAAAAAATGCATTGGCCTGGATTCCATATTTAGATGTTTTGGATGGCACAGATTTCACAGTTTGTGAGTCTGGAGAGAGAACACTTGACATGAGTCCAAGATTGAAATTGCTCATAATCTTCTTATTCTGCACAAAGCATATGATGACAAGACTGAAAGCAGCTACTAAAATTTAGGGCTAGATACAAATCTTTAGTCATTCCAGTTTTGCAATAAGAGATAAGAGTATATTACGTCATAATAAAACTACCATCAGAAGATTTGAAATGTCTTCTTAACACCGTGGAGGAAGATTATTTCTTGTAAACCAACAGGGAATTTGGGAGTCAAACGCAGTTCTCTTTGCCTATCAAATGTTTTTTGAGACACCATTGAGAATCCCGTCCAACCCTCTTCTGCTAATCCTGAGGTTCCCAAAAAGTGCTATCCTGGCAAATGCTTCAAATACTTCATTGCATTTTAAATCATTATACCCATGGGCGGTCTTTGGGTCTCCAGCAGAACTGATAGTCAAAAATTCCAGCCAGTTTTTGCAAACTGTAGTGAAAATAATGCATCCATCAATACTTCCATCCACTACAGAGTGGCTGTAATAGTGATGCAAGCAAGACAATGTTCCACAAAGTGTTCTAATAAAACATATTATCTGTATTTGAGACAAGAGCTTGTGTGCTTAAGGCTTATATAATCTTCCAACTATACTACATTGCCTAATAAAAGACATTACCCTGTCTAGAAACCTTGTCTTATCTGCCCTTTGATTATCAAAGCAAGAGCAACCTGACCATTCAGTGAGGCAGTTCTTTTGTGTCTTGTTTCTGGAGGATGATTTTGCTTCGGCTTCTGTGAAGCTCTGAAATGTCTACATGAACGTCTTTCTTATTTTTGTAGTTCATCCGAATTTCTATATCACAATCAGCTGGTGTTTAATTTACCTACAGATTCTAAAGATACATCAGAGTTCCAGGCTTTAGACCCAGAGAACAGATCCCATGTACTTCCTGGCTCCACAGCATGTGAACACTAGTTGTGGTTACATCCCCTCTTCTTTCTCTAACCAGTCCCTGTGAGCCCCCGTTGGGGTGATTGGTACTCCAACTTCAGGGGCACCACACAGCATATCTAGGCAGACTAAGAGCTAAAATGTTTCTCTTTACAATCTTTCTTTCCCAAGGTTATAGTAAATTTAGACCATTATTTCTGTAGCTTCAGATTTTTTTGAACTTGCCAAAGAAGATATTATGTATTCAGTAGATACAACCTGTGCCCAGAATCTTCCCTTACCTCAGCAGGTAAGAGAAAAGCAACAGAAACACTTTCAGACATCCAGGCACAAAGTTAGAAGTGCTTTCAGAAGGTGTGAGACTTCAGGTAATGCGAAGAACTGTCTCATGTCACTGTTGTAATGAGTTATATATGAGGAACCTTTTTCTTTGCTGAAGTAAAGGGGAAGCCAAGGCAGTAGAAGGAACTTTTTGTTCAAAAAGACAGACTGGGATCTATGGAGAAAGGTCAGATTGTTATTTGAGCTTTATCCAGTTTACCTTGCTTTTATGCAAGATGGGATCTAGCTTATATTCCTGTTCCTTCTGGGGAATGTATGTTTCTCTGACCTGCCATGTCTCAAAAAGGACAGGGCTGACCAGAGTCAAACTGGGGGTGAGAAAGCTACATGGCCAATGCCAAGTGTATGGTACAAGTTTCATTCTCCAAATCACTAGCAGCATTTCTCTCTCTTTCCCTTGGGTAGCCAAAGGAGGGCACCGCATGCATTGCCGACACTTGTCCTAGGAAGACAGAAGTTCAGTGTTGCTGCTGATTGAAGATAAAAGACAGCAGAGAAAAATAGATCAAAGGACTACAGAAGACAGAACAGGAACCTGTATTTGGCTGGCAGAGCCTTTCCCCAGCAGAAGTTCCTTGAAGATGTTCTTCATCTTGCCTCATTGATAGGGTGTACCCTAGAAAAGAAGATTACAGGTGTTTTTCTCTCCTTCCACACTCTTTTGGCTCCATCACTTCTAGTGCTGCCACTGGAAAACAGATGGGTCACTGGAAATCCCAGCTTCACCCAGAGGCAACTTCTGTTTCCCTTGTTGCCTAGCCACAGTAAAGGTGGCTCAGAGACAAGCAGGATTTGGATCGTTGTTTTGCAGTATGCCAAATTATAAAGGCTCAAAAGTCACATCAGACTGCCACCGAAAAAAAAAGGACTTTTCAGACAAAGGCTTGGTTGTTATTTGAGGCCTCAGTTTGCATTGCCCTTCTGGAGATAGGTGTGTACCTCTGTATTCATGCAAGCAACAGGGAAAGAGGAATATCTGTGATGTTCAGTGTTCCATATTTAGCTCCTGAAAGCACATCTGTTCACCATGTACCTAGTAATTAATGCTGTCCCTCAACAGCCTCCCTGACAGCCTCTGCTACAGCTGCTCCTGCAGAGCGATCCTACTACCCAACAGTTCTCCTCATCTTCATGTGCTTCCCAAATTTTCATATAAGTCCATCTTAGCCCTCAAGGAACTCCACCTTATCAAATCCTCAGGGCTGCAGGAGGCTCACACAGGCCTAGAGCTCTTCACCCTTGCACCATTTTCTGATCTGTTGTTTCTTTGAGGAAAGATTTTCTCCTGGGCAACAGAAAGGGAAGAAAACTACTGAGTTTCTCCTATTCAGAGATGAGGAAGGGGAAGAGCTATTTTTCTCTAGCTTGGCCCTGTCTGGCCACCCTGCCCCCCATCAGTGGCTGGGACAACTGAATTAAGTGTCAGAGGTTGTCTGTAATTTGGTAGATGGCTGGGGTAGTTTGCTTTCTGATATTATCTCCAGCTCAACTGAAATCTGGTATTTCCTTACTTATTATGAGACCTGGCACCACAGATGTTAATGGAAAATACCAGGTAATTTTGTCAGTCCAAGCTAGCAATTCACACAGATGTCAGATCTGCCACAGGAGGAAGGTAGGGCACTGAGCTGCTTCATATTTCTGAATGTGCTCTTGCTAAAGTTTTTTCTTAGCAACCGCTTAGCAGTTCCTTCAGATCAAAGATGACTTTTTTTAATATATCAGTTATAGATCATACTGGACATGAGACTTATGCTTCCATCAACCAACAACCTGTTTCCAGTGAAAGAAGGGAGGCAGCTGTTGAGCCTAGTAAGATCAGAATTAGATGTACAGAAGAAGAATGGACAAGAGTGAAGAAAAGGTTCAGAGGAGGATGAAATCTTATGTCTTAAAAGATTGGCGTATGTCTTAAATTTGTTTCGGAGCATGGAGATCGTCTGGTAGCTAGAAGGTTATGTCAATACTACAGTGAGAAATTTACTTGTAACCTGTGGACACTCAGTTCTGTTCCTGTCATCCTAGGTGTTCTGGCTAACAGCTTATTTTAAGTGACACTGAGTTGGGCATCAACCATTTGGGTTTCGCTTGTTCTGTACTAGCCCTGAAATATTTGCTGCCATGGTTTCACTACTAAAGGTACCCATGCTAATGCTGTTAAAGCCAGGTCCATTATTTCTCAATGCTGGTCAGGTGCATCTTACAGCAGGCAACTGCTCACTTATTTCTCTCTGTTTTCTTGTGCGAATAGGACTCTCTGGGTTTGTCTAAGCTACAGAGCCACAAAGACCTTCCATGCGGTGGAAGTCCAAGAGTATTCTTTGTTCAAGACCCAGATCCACTGAAGGGTGACACACAGCCCATGATGTTTCTGACTTCTCCCTCACCTTGATTTAAGAGGTGAAGAAAGCATATAAATCAGCTGGTTGTCCTGAATTTCCCATCCATGTCCCTGAGCTGGACAACCAGGAACCACAAGGCAAGCAATAATCATCTCAGACATGTCAACATGACTGAGGAGTACTTTGTTATTGAAATTATGAGAACGAGGGCAAAAGAAGTTTGGAACCCGTCCCTAAGAACTTAGCAGCACCTGTTATTGCTATGTTTTGGGTGATATAAAGGGTCATATGGATGATTGGAACATAAATTGGAGTAGAGGTACAACCTTTTACCTTATGGTCCTTATGCTATTGAGCATATTATACTATAATTGAGCATATAATATATTGATATATATAATAATAATATAATAATATCGAGCATATTATTGAGCATCCTTATACTATATTCTTTTATCACCATTTCTTTAAAAAGAGAGGCTTGTTGAGCTTTTTCTTAGATTTTTCTTTCTTACGTTTAGAAACTTCTAGTTTCTAAGTTAATTTGTGAGAATCAAAAATTTCATTTATAAAAGTTTTCACTTATTTAAAGACATTTCAAATGTGACGCCAGGTAAAACTGACCCATGAAAAGTACAAAAAAAGAACTTCAAAATTACTGGCTTTACATACTGTGCTTTTTTTTTTTTCCTTAAAAGGTAACTTTAAAAAGTCAAATACTGTAAGTAAATCTAAAAGACTCAGAAGTTAAAAGTAGTTGAAGTAACCATTGCTTTTAAAATGGAAGAATATGCAATGAGCCCAACAGTGGATGTACTCACTTGATTTATACACACATAAAGAAGACACATTTTTTATCATTCCAAGAATTTCGTTAATATTCAAAGAATCTGACTAGGGACTGAAAATTACTAGCTAGCAAATCTTTGTGTCTGTATAAGTCAGTAGCAGAATCTATATTTCTAAAGTGTTGTCCCATTTTTGCTTCTTTCAATTGGTCCCGGAGGGGTAGTTTTCCATCAACATATTCTGTTTCTGGAGGATGAAAATTATTTCCAGCCATTTTATAGGAAAGCACAGTCTGTCATAGCATAGTAACAACATTTCCCATGTAGCACAAACTGATCTTCTTAAGAGCAAACACCTCTGAGAACTGAAAAAGAATATTTCAACTCCACAGTTGTAATTATCCTGATCACATCCAATTGCTATACTCAACACTCCAGTCTATCCTTATGGAAAAAGATTTTTCTCACTTGCTTGCAAGTCTCTCCAGAAAAATGCTTCTCTGCTAGAAAAATGTTTTGTCCTACCTGCAGACAGATTCCATTCTTGTCAAAAATATAGATGGAAGATGAACAATGTGTCTCTCACATGTCTTTGTGTTGCTTTTGTTCTACGTTTATTTCCTAGCTTCTGTCCCAAAATTCCATTTTCTTAGTCTGCCTGTGTAACCTTCTTCAGGAAAAATCTCAAATATTCTAAGACTGTTGTGGTGGAGTGGGACTACAATATGACTTTTTATTTTCAGGGTAAGATTTCAATTATGCTTAATTAAAAAGAAATCTTTTCAATTTTTTTCTCAGAAAATCTAGTGGTTGAAAAAATGAAGTTGATTAAAATGGAGGAGGAAGAGTGTTTCATTCTCTGAATGCTTCTCTCAGAAAAATGTATCAGAGGATGTCCCACAAAAATGTCATCTTCATGACATTTTTCACCACACAGGAAAAGCAAAGTTTACCTTACTTCTGAATTACTTGTTTATGAACTTGTAGTAGATAGGTAGATGGTGGCTCTGCAGCTGGCTTGTGAAGAGATGTCAACAGTGAAATTGATGGTCTCTATATTTTAATTAAATTCAAAGTAAATGCTAAGTATGCATTTTCTTTTATGAGAATTTGAGAGAGGTTTGATTCCAGAATTAAGCATCTATAGTCTCACACAATTTCATTAAATAACTACAAAAAACTAACATTGACTTTCACTAACATCCTTCATCAACAATATATCCATGAACCAGGTTCATCTTTTGGCATGAATTCCCCATCAACCTTTGCCCATGTATTTCACATCTGTCACTCAGATGTACCCAAGACACGATTTATGTTTAAATTATAGGAAAAAAAAAAAAAATTACTAACCATGTTTCAGGTATTACAGAGATTTTGGAGTGTTACACATTCAGAAGTGTGTTATAACTAGGAATCATTTGTAAAATGTCTATTAGCTTCCTATTTCCTACTTTAGATCTAATTGTAGAAAAAGATATTTTTTTTCATACGTGTTGCCAACAAGAGCAGCCATGTTACACAAGAGTAAGGTTTCTTACAAAATTCAGTAGCTTTTTTAGCAAGATGACAGCTGTTTTTTCTTGGCATTAGTGATTAAAAATCCCTAAGAGAACATTTCGAGGGCTTTGTGACAATCCTGGCCAAAAATGTAATTGAATGAGGAGATCGACATTCACATTCTGCAAAAAAACCCAATTTGCTGAATAGTTGTCATGTTCCCTAGTTAACGTTACCACCTTCTGAAAACAAGAACAGACAACTCGATCAAATGGCTGCTGGGCATGTGCCGTAGCTTTAACAGCAACCAGCAGATCCATAGTAGAACTGGCTGGCTGGTAGGAAACCAGCCACGTAAATACCCATATGAAGAGAGAATATCCTGGCTTGAAGAGTTCCATGCTGAAAGTCAACAACTGAGGTGAGCAATAGAGCAAGGACTACCAAGGTGCTTACTTTTATTATGCAGAAGTTTGTTTTAGCAAGGGTATTTGTGAAAATGACAAATGTGCAGTGTTTCCTTCCTTCTCTCCTCAATGAATCAGTGGGAGGCTGGGGCACACTTTCCTCATACTGCTGGAAGATGCAATGGTGGGATCACCCTGATGTTTCAGGATGCGTCCTTAGTCACAAGTTCCTCTCCAAACCCAAAGTCATGATCCAGACTGCAAGTATTAAATGGATAGTCAGGCACCTGGCTTCAGGACTCAGACACTTCTGAAAGTCAACTCTGCTTATTTTCCTTTCTTGTGTCCCACCTGGGATAGAAATGTGCGTCTCTACTGCTGTAGGTCAATGGGCTACAGAGAGTAAAAGAACAGGACTGTGCTAGAGGGAGGTATTACTATTATGCAAACACTACAGCTTCTGTGATGTATTTGTTATAGGACTTCAGAGCAGAAGAGCATTAAAATGTTGGGTTTTGGTTTTGAGACTCAGAGAAAAGACTGTCTTGGATTTTAATTTAGAATCATTCTCCTAGAACTGGGTTTATCTTCTTTTTCCTAGAACCTGAGCTGTACTTGGGGAAGCAAATGGGATCAGGCTTCAGGGCTTGAAGGAAGAACAGCTTCTTTCAGCCAGGTGTCTGCCAGGAACCTAGAAGCAGAGCATGGTTGCAATTTTCCCCTGGAATAGGTCTTTCCTTGGATGCAGTTGCTGCTATGAACTGAGAGGGCACATGTGATTCTGACTTACAGATTCAGTGGTGGGAAAACTAAGTTATAGCTTTTATGATTAAGGTTAGGTTGAGTTTGGTAAAAATATGATAAGAAAAGTATATACCTTTAGAATAATATGTTCATGAAAAATTCTTATAGTTGATGTGAGAGGTGTACATTTGATATATTTTTTAGGTCGCTGATTCTTTGAGTCTGTCTCATAAAAATATCAGCCCATCTTCCAGGATCCCTAAAGGCTTGTAGAGATCAATCAGCAGTTATTTTCCAACGCCTAATGTATACAACCAAACTACCAGCAAACTAAATTCTACAAAAGCCTCAAATACAGGTGTATGCATGCAAGAATAATCCTCAATCTAATAAGCAATAATCCTGGCAAAGCATAGGCATTAGGTTTTTGTTGGGTTTTGGGTTTTTTTGTGGTTTTTTTTGTTTGTTTGTTTTTGTTTTTGTTTTTGTTTTTGTTTTTGTTTTTGTTTTTGTTTTTTTTTCTGAGTGAGTGAGTCCCTGGGCAGCATTAGAATGTAAAAGGAGAGTTGAGGAATATTTATGTGATGGGCAGATGCTAACTGCTGCTGGGCATACAACCAGCAATTACCTTTTAACAAGAGAACAGGCAATTACATTTTTTTCTATTCATTACTGTGCAAAAGGATAACAAATATTTGAACAGTAGTGTGTGATCACCAGCTGGATTTATGGATTACTGTGTTTTGAAAACAGGTATTTTGGCTTGTAGCATACTGCAGATCTCTGCGCCTGAGAGATGGCATTTGTGTAGAGCAGGGAAGGGGAAGGGCCTGGGGCTGTACTTCACATAGAAGGTGAAAATGTTGAATTCCTCAATGGAAGCATAGAAAAAAGAGCCTCACATTTTTGGCTGTATGCTAGGGTTTTGTGTCATTGCATGACTTCTCCTGTGAAAGGTACTATTGTATCATTTAAATTAAAATAGCACAAGGGAATTTCCTGAAGCAGGAAATGTGTTAAGCTGTAAATGATTTATTGTGCAAGGGCAAATGAACATGAGTGATTTCACCTGTAGAGGCAGCCCCCAGGTAAGCCTGGGCAGGGAGTTGTCTTCAGTGGCCCCACAGCTCAACCTTCCTGGTAGTTTTAAGAGGAGAAAAAAACATCTCTTTTCAGGGAATTTAATTGCTAAGGCAATGGCTAGTCTTGCTTTACCTGTAGAGCAACCAGTAAGAAGATAGGGGAGGGGGAATTAATCTAGCAGTGGTGGTGTTTAGAATTTGAAGATGTGTTTTGCTCAAAATGATTCCTATCAAAATGAATTATACTTCTTTCACCAATGTTTCCTGTGCTTCCATGTTTGTCTGTCTGTATCTCTCTCTCTCTCTCTCATTTTATGGTTTTTCTTCTTGAGGTTTTAGGTCTGTTTTCATTATTTGGGAAACAGACAACTTTTTGTTCAGGTTTTGTGTGGCACCTATGGAGTTACAGCCCATGACCGAGGACAAGGATAACAGGGTTACTGCCAATGATTACAGTCTTAGCGGTAGCTACTGCGGAGGTAGCAACTGCTGCTTATCTTTCCGAAGAGAAAATCTTGGTCTTTTCTACCTGTTTCTGTTGAGTACAACCAAAAGATGGCAGCATTTTACTCGGCATCAGTGTGTGAGCCTTGCTGCTGTTACAGGCTGCAACTCTTCACTCTCTCTGAGATGAAGTAAAAAATGTAACTTCTGATTGAGTAGTCAGGATTTCATTTTAAATCACCCTTCCAAAATCATAATTGAGAAAAAAAATACTATCCTGGAAACATTTTGTTTTCAATAATTTTTCTTCAAACTGTTTAGCTATTGTTTTGGGAGATTGGGAACATAATGACTTGGGCTTTTTTGGTTTTGTTTTGGTTTTTTTTTTCAGCTGTGGCCAGGTTTATTTTCTGTGTGCCTTTGTGTTTCCCACCAACTCCCAGCTGTAGTCAGACCTGAAACAGAGCTTTATTAATGTGAAAGGAGGCATGGGAAATTTTGACAAGTCCATAAGAGTTTTTTCTCCAGTGAAACCTGTAAAGCTTTTTGGTTTAATACTTCTTGCTTTCAGAGAACTTACATTCCTGTGAGATGCAGGTCAACGTTATTTCAGTTACACATGTGTGGAAAGTTATCTGGCTTCTTAACAGGTCTCTTGGTATATATCCTCTCAGCTATCTGCAGACACTTTTACAAATGGCACAAAGCACCTCTACATCTGTAGGTGCCAAATACATTCAAAAACCCAGCCTGAAGTCACTCATTATTGCTTTACTAAAAGATTATGCACATAATTTCCTTTGCTTCTGGACCAGATTATAAAGGCAGTTCACAAAATCTTGCAAATATTTTTAAAAAACAGATAGCTTAGTTGACAATATTAAAAAAAAAAAAAAAAAAAAAAAAAAACTAGATTATTTGTATCTTAATTTCTTAAAAATAACCAACTTTTCTTTTTAGTGTGTCATCCTTACCTCCCCCCAGCCCCTAAGTTTATGAACACTGATGTATTTGCTAAATAGTTTCCAGTCAGATGATATCTTGCAGCTCCATGTAGGTAAAATAGCTAATCAGTGCCTGGAATACATGGGCCTGATTAAGAGTAACTGGATGTGAGGGTATTAGTGTGCAATAGCAGTAACATTAACACTTTATCTTAAAACCTTTCCCAGTCTTGTGGCTAATTCAGCTGAAGGGACAGAAAACACTCTTCTTAACTCTGCTAGTTGACATTTTGAGGTCTATCAGCCTAATTAGAAGGGCTGCAATTCCAATTTGTAAATGCAGCCTGGGTAATGTGTGCTGAATACTTCATTTCTGATGCCTGTTAGATCTCTGCACTTGGTGCTGCTGGATCAGTGCACCGGTGCCTGTTCTCAGCACATGTAAGCATGTGTGTGTGTGCTTGCAGTAACCGTACTCAGATGAAAACTTCAAGGAGCCTGGGAACCATAGGTTATCCATCACTATCACCACTGAGTCCCCATGGTGGCTGCAGGTAAAAGGCTGTCACCAGCACCCTGGAATAAATCCTNTTTTGGTTTTTTTTTTCAGCTGTGGCCAGGTTTATTTTCTGTGTGCCTTTGTGTTTCCCTGGGAAAATAGCTGGGAAAAAGGGGTTTCAGCTTTAAAAAAATGACAGGCTGTTTTGCAGTGGAGAACAAAATTACTGTATGGAAGGTTAAAGATAGTCAGCTAATCGAGCCTGAGTGTGAGAGATCAGCTAAAATTGCTGACACTATCTCTAATAGTGGGTTTCAAGCTTTTCAGGAAATAATTTCACCAAATGCTACAAAGACAGCTCACCCTACCTAAAAAGTTATTCATACTTTATTTATGGCTGAACTTCAGTGAAAATTAGTATCATGTGTAAGATGCTGCTCAGCCCTTATGATCTAGTATAAGTTGCTCAAGTTTGTGTAATCTTTACATCTTTGCTGCAGGAAAACTGAAAAGGGCTACCATCAAGGCAGTTGGGACCGATGGTGTGAGCAATCGCTGCCCTGTGGGGCAGAAGAAATGAAGGGGAGCTGGAAGTCCTCACCCTTTACTCTATGACCTAGCAAGGATGAGATAATTGTCTGCTCTTCGCTCCTCGGGGGCCTGACTGCACCTCACTTATCTTTGTGGCAATTGGGAAATAACATCACCGGTGTGCAGAGCTTTGGCCGTGTGAGGTTAAGTAGACAAGCCACGAGCTGCTGGGGCAATATCAGGGAAAATAGGTAAAGTTATGAGTTCTGAAAGGGTTAATATCCCAAACCCAAAGAAACAGATGTTAGGCAGTTGTCTAAGCAATCCACTGCTTTTAATTTGGTTGTTTTAAACTGTCAAAGTAAAGCTGAGAGTAGCTCTGTCTGTTAGTTACACTTAAATCACAGCCTCAGAAAATAAGTTCTTGGCACATGGAGTGAGTTAATCCATTTGAAAATAATTCTCAACACAGAATATTTTGTCTAGAGATTGGTTTATTGCCAGTCAGTATATAAAGCCTGTCCATTCTGCCAGCCACAGCTTCCACTAGGAATGGAAATGAAGGTGTGGGTTTAAGATCATTAGATTTCCAGCCAAAAATTACTAGAAAGAAAGTACAGCTGTGGATCTACCTCTTTTTGCAAAGCTGGTTTGAAGACAAGCATTAACCTTTCTGGAGGCTGCAGAACAGTTCTTCTCCAATGTGTTTTTTCTTCTATTTGTAACATAATTCCACCTTATCCTAAATTTGGATCACACCAGAGCTGACAGAGAACATATACACACTGGATGCAATTTGCTTCCATGTTTCTACACTCCTAGTTCTTAGGAGCCTTTCCCTAGGATCCATTTGCCAGGGCATGATCTGAGAAGGCAAGAATGCATATTTGTTCTGAAATGTTTCTCTATGCCACAGTTTCATGTCTAGGATTTCTACTGAGTTGTATCACTTTGGTTGGGACTCAAGGTCCAAAAAACATCATTTATCCAAAATATTTGGTACTTCTGGATGCAATTTCAAGTCAGATACCAAGGCAACTGGTCAGAAAAATGAATGAATGAACTTCTCCTTTCCTAGTTTTTGTGTTACTCAGGTGTTGGTTTAAGACCCTGATTTTCTTCCATCTGGAAAAAGAAACTGGGTTGATGCAGTTTTTCTCATTTCCAAAGCTTTGTGACCAATGACAATTTGTCATTTTGTCACAAGTGTTTCAGTTTTATATATACCTATATATCCAGCCTCAGAACTGTGACGAAAAGTGACATAGTTTTGAAAGTTCAAGAAATGAAGTAGATTTAATCTGTGGTTTTAAATGCTTGCATAGTCTGTCTCTCATACATGGCTTATTCCACCTAAAGTGTTTTCACGACTAGAATAGACTGCAATCTATCTTTTATTTGTGTGAAAATAAGTGTACAAGGTGTTGTATAATGTAGAGAATATCACTGTTAGCACTCATTTCTCCCTTACTTGACCCCTAATTATATTGGGCTATCAAAAAAGTATAATAATTTTACCTGAAAGTTCTACTGACTTCATTAGCAGCCTTGATTATTCTTTAAGGATATGATTTCCAAGATTTCCATTTATCATGAAAAATAATCATTATTTTCTCTTTGTTTTCTCAAGAGGACTGTCAGAAAGTGAAAGACTGCTGCTCCAGTTAAGTGGCTGAGAAGCAAAAGTTGGTAAAAACATTCCATATATTTCTAAATCCCAGCTGATTATCAGGAGATTAGATTTCCTTTTGCCGTCTCCCTGTATATAGCTTTCCTTCCAGTGCTTTCATTAGTGGTACAGCTAAAATGGGCACTAAACCCAATTATGTGCTGTAGTCATACATTTCTATTTTCTATAAATTAGTCAGATGTACTCTTGATGATTTTGTGTGACTCCAGCTGCTAATTAAATGTGGTGCTGGCCGGCAGTGCAGGGTGAGCTCACGTCACCTGTAACAATTGATGTTCTCTTCCAGAAGCACTTTGCTGTTTCAAGCCTCTGTTAGAATTAGTGCTACCATGTTCATTGAACTGGATGTGGTCCACTGAATATTCTTTAAAAAATAAGGTTTCCATCCAAAGAAAGGCTTGGCAGGACTGGCTGCAACATCCAAATGCATGAGTCAGAGGCCATATCCACTGAGAGCAGAAGGCTTCCAAATACAATCTTGGACATTTGCAATGGGAAGTTTCTCAAGCCCCTTGTGGCTTTATTTCTGCATCTGTCCAGAATGGCCCCACTCAAACAGTGAGTGGTTCACACCAACTGGTATCTCAGAATCTAGCAGTCACTTTACACAATGAAGTGAAGAGCAGCACAGAGATGCCTGAGCTAGTTTTCATACCTGCAGTGCTATTATAGCCATATTAGCACCACTGAGCTAGTTCGCCGTTAACCCTTCTCTGCACTGCAGACCATCGTGTAGAAGCCAAAACGCATTTGCCTCAGTATGAGACAGTCATTTCCACCTCAACACACTCAGCTGGAGGAGTCTTCATTCATGCTGGATCCATCCTTGGATTCCTGGATTCATCCTTGAGGGCATCTTTGTCTTTTGCATTGAAGAGAGAGAGCACGCTTTAAAACAAAAGGAAAATTTCAAACGTGTCCTTCAACCCCCCTCTCTTTCCATGTCACGCACCTTGTGTTTCCTTGGCACAGAGACTGAGCTTCAGTGGGAAGGTGGAGGTGCATGGTGTAGTAGTTGTTGCCACCCTTCTTGGTGGTGGAAGGCTCAGTTCCAAGTACTGCAGGGCTTCTCACACCTTCTTCCTTGTGATTTGTTTTTGTTAAATGCATACAATTGAGTGAGGTCATGCCTGACACAGGTGAGAAAGGATAAATGGTTCCCGAATCTGTGCCACCATCTTTTCTTACATGAGCTGTAGCTGTTTCCTCAGGCAGAGGCACAATGGCCTGCTTTCATCCCACTTCAAATTCTGCTGGTTATGTCACCTATTTGGCAGAATCCTGCCACTTTGAAAAAGCAGCTTCTGCCACATGCCCTCCTGTATCCTTGATGCTCACTACAAGGCACAGCAGAGAAACATGTGCCACTGCTTGCAAATCTCTGTACCTCTGGCATAGTGTGGACATTCAGAATATGGATAACTTGCAGAATATGGGTCAAAGAAAAATGAGATATTGTCGCTTTCCCTTTTAGGAATTTGAAAGGAAGACTTTAGACATTCCTTGCTTCCTTCAAATAAGAGCAGTAGGTGCCAGCCTGCAGGAGATCTGACTCTGAAGCCGAAGTGGGCAATGGGCAGCTTGCATTTGTGCTTTATTTCATGTCAGGAGTGCAGATTTTTGAGTAAATGTCTCCATTGTCACTACTTAACTGCACTTCGGTTTGCATTGCAGAGGAATTCGTCAAAACAGATGCTTTCAAGTGGCATAAAGCCAAAAAAAAAACACTTCCAGGGCACACCTAGCATCCCTAGTCCCCTGTAGCACCCCAAAATGCAAATGCTGTGAATATTGGACTCTCAAATCCAACTGTTCCATTCTGCAGGACTTTGTTCATTGTACCACACGTTGTCTTTGCTAATGTACCTGCTGCCAGCTCTGATTTGGGCACCTTCAGGGTACAGGAGTCCTCATCCACCCCTGAGTTCAGCTTCTGCCAACCAGCTCTGCCCCCTTCTGCATGAGAAATGGGTGCTGGATGGGGACTTCATATGCAGATTCTTCCAGAACTGGTCCTGTATGAGGACCACATACAGACCTTAAAAATACAATAAAAATGAATGTTACAAACTCATTCATCCTGAAAAATTTGGGGAAATTCCCAAATCAGGTAGGAGCACTGTATGGGTTACAATCTGTGTAGGATGCAGTCATCTGATGCATATAGCACTTCAGCAGCCAAAATTTTATCCCTAAGCTAGGTCAGGGGATTTTCTGTGTTTGTACAGGAAAAGCAAACACTCATTTAGGAACCCTGTTTGATCTTTAGTTTTAGGAGGGTTTTTTTAATCTAAATAGCCAATCTCATAGCTACTTTTTGAACTAATGTACACTTAGTGTCTTTTGGTTCTAAAGCACAGAAAAGGAATTTTCGTCTTTAAAAATCTGATAGACTGTAGATATTTTTTCTCTCTCTTCTATGTAGTAGACGAAAGGATTTTTTTTAAACCAATGCAGTAATGCTGTTAATTTCATTTGTCTAAAATAGGCCTCTCTTAATTGAGTCATGATATTTTCCCACTAAACCGTGGGAAACCTTTTAGAACACAAGACAACAAATAATGCTGGAGAGACAGAGAAAATGAATTACCAGCACCAGAACCATCTAAAAACATCAGTCTGGAAGAAATCCATTAGGTTGCTGAGTCTGTTTCCTGCTTTTCTCAGAAAACCTATTATTTTAACCTCTCTCATAATCTGTTATAACTCTATCTTCCAACTGATTGTTTTGCCCCTTTCAAAAGGCCGAATAGAAAACCACTTTGTGACAAGGCATCTGTGTATTTGATCTTCTGCCAGCTTTCCACTTTTACATAAATATTTCATCTTCCTGTGATATTTGCCCCATGAGAGTATTTTAACAGAGGAATCATACCCTTCCCTCAGCTGTTGTTTTGCTAGATTGTATGAACTATGGATATTTAAAGGATGTCTTTCTCTTCAGGTGAACTTATCATGGATGACTTCTTGTGATGATTGCAGTAAGTAAATGCACAAGCTGTTTATGACAAAGATTAAACTGCTGGAACAAAAGAGCAGTATAGAGACATTCACGGATTGCTGTGCCTGATTCAGTAAGTCGCTCAGCTGGTACTATTGCCCTTGCTAAATTAATTTCTGTCATGTACTTATGACATGATATCTTTCAAAGAGTTTTTAGATTTTCATTATTGACATGGCAGTTTTGATATCTCACTCCTGTTCACCTTCCTGGTACCATCTGGAGGTAGAATATAGCTGCAGGTATGGAGAAGACTAGAGATGAGCTTTCATGAAAATGATCTCTGAAATGAGACTAGGAGAGGAACCAGAGCTTCTGAAGTTGTGTGAACTCTTATCTCCCATGGGAAATGTGTGAACACACGTATTCTGTTCAAAAAGGCTGAACAGAAGGCTTTTTTACCACTTAGCTCCATCAATATGAACTTAATGCTTCAAACGTGCAATAAAAATGTGTCTGCACTGTAAAACACATAAAAAATTTACCAGGATCGTGTAAATAAGAGCAGTGATAACAGATGCATAAATAAACATGGTATCATAGTGTTCAATTTTCATTTGGCAGCTATCTCAAAAGCTGTTCCTGTGGGAAAGATATCACACATAAGAAGTCTTTACTAACCCGTATAAATAAATCTGTCTGGTTCCAATTTGCATTGTTACTGATGTAGATTGGAAAACTGCCATCCCAGAGAGCAGACTTGGGCTTTCAGCATTATTATAAAGTTCCCTGCTTTGCACTGAGGTGTGTTGTGTGTGGTGACTCTTGAGAGGGAATGGTCTGTCCATAAGCATATCGACAGCAGGGGTTTTGATGCCTGAAATTCACAGCAAATTCCCTTCTGTTTGTCAGCTGTTTTCACAAAAAAAAGCATCCTTCTGTACCACGTCTTGTCTCTTCCTCTCAGAAGAATACATACATTTGAAAGTGTGTGTATTATTTCAATTAACTCTCTCTGGTCAGAGTATTAGGCAGTTTCCTTCAAGAGAACTTAATTAACATGCAAATGCAACACCGGAAGTTGTAACTCCAATAAACACACCAAAGAGAACAGTTCTCACATTGTAGAAAAGTGAAAAACATCATAAATACAGAAAAATGGTCATGACTTCTTTGTATTAATGTCATTTGTTGTTAGTTTTTCCATTTTTTAATCTTTTTCCAACAATGACCTTGCATGAGATGAGAGACTGAAATATTCAGATTTTTGTCTCCCTGGGGAAGGAGGGAAAGGAACGGGGGA
>VZRU01006936.1:0-20950 GCA_013398155.1 Pedionomus torquatus | reverse complement strand
AAAAAAAAAAAAAAAAAAAAAACAAACAAAAAAAGTCTTTCCTTAGTAAAAGGGCTCGTGAGACTCATGAAACTGTAGCTTATAGGCTCTAACAGGACCACATACGCTTGAAAATACAGCAAATGGTGACTGGAGAAGAAAATACTTAAAAGTCATTTTAATGAGGGTTATAAAAGCCTGGAGTCAGGAAAGAGAGAGGAGGTCATAGTGCATATCTTGTTATCTAACAGCTGTAAGCTGCATATTGATCTGGTTTTGAGCAGCAATAAATAAAGTCATGAACCCAGTTGAGGCAGATTGCAAAGTTTGGAACAAACATGCATCAGTCATTATTCAGGATCTTTCTTAGCAGCCCAACCCAAGTTAAGAGGAAGCTGTGTGAGGCTGAAGATTTGGGTAGCATTATTATAGAAACAAATTAGGGAAGCTGCTTGGAAGCTGCATGAGATTACTTTTTATAGAACTTTGGACAAACCTGCAGGAGACAAAGTGGCATAGGCAAATAAAAGGAAAGAAGAAATTTTGAGACTAACCAAATTCAGAATAAATTCAGGATTCATTTTAAAATATTTTACTTTTTAAAATAAAATCCCATCTCCTTTCCTTTTAAATCCATTTTCTTTTTCATTATTTTACTTTTATTTCTTCTTTTCACAGCATGAGCTCATTAGGGCAGTCAATATCTATCAGATATTCAGACTCTGTCATCTGTTAGAGTAAATTGTATGAAATATCGCAAAAGGTAAGATCATTCAACAAGTGTCACTTGTTGCAAAGATCTTCCTGCAAAGTCTTGCATTCTGGTACTAAATTAAGACCAGCATATAGAAGAAAGAGAGAGGAGGGCGAAAAATAACTTGTAGAGAAAATTTCAGCATAAAATAGAAAGTAAAAGCCTACAAAGAATTCTCAAACTCAGGCTACTCTGTGTCAAACATCAGAAAGGTCGTACTTTGTAATACATCTGAATGCTCATACCTTAAAGAATTTATGTTCAGCTGAAATAGAAGAAAACAGGTGCTAACTCATATGTAAGCACTGCCATGAAGAGCACGTATTCTAAAGACTGTATCCTTTGCTTCTCTTTCAAGTACATTTTTCTCAGTTGCTTGACAGTGTACCTGGGCCCACATGGGGCTTAGGTCAAGCACAAGTGTAGTGCTATTTATATTCAATTCCTCCTGTGAAGTCCCCTACCCTGGCTAACTTGCTTGAAGCACCTAAAACCTGTCACATTAAATAGGAAGGTTGGGGTTGTTAACATGATGTTGACAAAGAGTCCCCAGATATGATGGCACACCTCATTTGAGCAAAACTTTTACAGGGAAGTCTAAGGAAATGTCTTAAAAGTGATCCTGCCTGGCTCAGTAAACTATATTGAGAAACTCCTATACTGATAAATAGCCTGATATGCTCTGTAAAATTTAAAGAAGTTTTTTCTGCTACTTTTAAAAGCTTCTGTTACTCTAATGTGAAGGGGAGAGTATGTATCATCTCACTTTAGACATTTATAATAAGAGCAGTAGTAACAGATGTAACTGTAGGTTTTTATTCATTTCAGTCTGATATTTATCTACAACAGAAAAAATGTGTTCCAGAAATACCTATTTCTCTCCATTTATCATTGGGAATATGCTCAGATGAGGACATCAACACAGCAGATGCCAGCCATGACCTAAGGTGAATCTCATCCCATGTGTCCACTAACTCCTCTCCAGTCTACTGTTTTTCAGTCCTTATTTCTTTTGTTTAGATATCCGATCTTTCTTGCTGTATTTCTTCTGGAAATATCTTATCCTCATTTTAGATTTACTAGAATGATTTGGGTTGGAAGGGACCTTAGAGATCATCTAGTGCTATGGGCAGGGACACCTTTCAGTAGCCCAAGTCCCATCCAACCTGGCCTTGAACATTACCAGGGGTGGGGCATCCACAACTTTTCTGGGCAACCTGTTCCAGTGTCTCACCACCCTCACAGTAAAATATTTCTTCCTAATATCTAGTCTAAATCTCCCCTCTCTCAGTTTAAAACCATACTCCTCATCTCATCTCTACACTCCCTGATATGAAGTCTCTCCCCACCTCTCCCGTAGGGACTTTTTAGGAATTCAGAGGCTGTTACAACCTCTCCCAGGAGCCTTCTCTTCTCCAGGCTGAACAGCCCCAGCTCCCTCAGCCTGCCTTCATAGGAGAGGTGCTCCAGCCCTCTGATGACCTGTGTGGCCCCGCTCTGGACTCACTCCGACAGGCCTGTATCTTTCTTAAGCTGGAGCCTCCAGAGCTGGACACAGTGCTCTAGGTGGAGTCTTACAAGAGTGGACTAGAGGAGTAGAATCAGCTCCCTAGACATGCTGTTACCGGTCACCTCCTCCTTTTTCCATGTGCCTTAGCATAGTTTCCAGGAGGATATGCTCCATGATCCTGCAGGCACAGAGGTGAGACTGACTGGACTGTAGTTTCCTGGCATCTCATGTATTTGATCCCACATGTCCTTTGGTTTGTTGGACTGATATGAATTCCACAGTAGTTTCAGCCACCAGCTTTATAGAACTCTAGTTGATGGTCTGTACTATTTTCCATCTGATGGTTGTGAATGTACTTTTGACTTGTATCAGGGTGAATGTAAGCCAATTAATTAAACCCAATTAAACCCAAACTCAACCTCCTGGTTTCTAATTGTTTAAGACAGCTGAGTAAGCAAACATGTTTGGATCAATGCACATTTTTCCACTACAGACAAGGCTGATAATAGGTAGATTTAATCACTTCTGCTACATTAAAAGCTTCTTTGAAAAAACCAAGTACTTTTCAAATTTACTGTATGTACCACTCAGTTTTTAAAAAAAGGTTTGAAATCTTCAGCTTTCTCACACATTTAAATGACAAGATAATTCTCTGCATCCTGCGATGTGTGCTGCAGCACCACAGATGTATCCGAAGCAGTTGAGAGGTGGTAGCATCCATGAAGCTGATGTGAGAATTGCTTTGCTACTCTTGTGAAGTGTTGACAATGCTTTGTTCTGCCTAAAGCTTCTGGAAAAATAGAAGTTCATCTCTTTGAAAGTCTACACACTTAAAAAGCATGGTTCAGCCCTGAAGCAGAACTTTTGGGATTTGTCAGCTGCATAATTGGACAGATTTTACTACATTTTTGTGAATGATTTTAGCCAAAAAAAAAAAAAAAAAAGCAATTTACTGATTTTACTAGCTTTTAGTAAAAAGTGCATGGCCCTCAAGGGAAAGAAGCTTCTTTCAAGTTGGAAAAATAGTTTTGTTTCTGTTGTTATCAAATGGCAAAGAAAAAATCCCCAAAGTTAAATTTTACTTTCCTTCCAGAAAGTTGTTTCAATGGAAAACTCCTAAGCAGTTCTAAACAAAATGATGCCCAGTCACCATCATCCAAGTTCGAACGCTATCTGACACAGTAGTGACTTCAAAGTATCTACGTGTCCGTACAGTTTTTATATTTTTATTCAGTAGCCATTTATTTAACATGCCAAGATTTCTTCAAGCGTTCTTATTTAACATATATTTTTTCACTGTCAGATACATACAGAGCTGGAAATTCCTTTGTGTAACAGGCTTTTGCTGCTCTCCAGCACTGCTGGGGGATATCCTTGTTTCTACTTTTTAAAGAAAAATCAGTTGCAGCAAAGGAAATAACAGGCTTATAGAGCTCCTATGCTGCAGTCCCAGGTTTCTATGTTAGATTCTGCTTTTCAGACTGATCTGGTTGAAATAGCCAAACATTAGCTTATTTCATTAATGCTTTATATTTCCCAGGAGCTTTAAATTGTTGCTTATTCTTAACCCCATGTGAAACTCATTATCTGTAATTAAAAGCCCAGTTCCAAAAATATACTGGCTATTCCATTGCACCTGTGCAGCAAAAATCTGCCTTGTGAGAATACCCTTGAGGTGTTTTTGCTGAAGTATTTCTGTGACTTGATTCACCTGTATGTTTAGGTGGCATCTTTAAGCAATAGCTGATACTGGAATTTTACTTTCTTGCTGGTGGCACTTGTGCTAACTGTCAGGAAGAAGCCTGGGGTTTCCTTTTTGATTTGTTTGCATTGCACCTTAATCCCCACAGCTCCCACCTCAGAAATACTGTAATTCATCTCATTTTGCGTGAGCCATTAAGCAAAGCAGGATGTCTTTCAATAAATGCCTGCAATGAAGATACCATTGCCCTCAGGGGCAGAAACTCTGTCAAATACTGCAATGAATTCTTGGTGATGCTGTGGAGTATAGGAATTATCACACTGTTGAATTTATATTAGATTTGTCTATGCACTCAATAAGGAAGCTATTTCTCAGAATAAGTACAGACATTAGTGCCCTCAAGGGTTGTGACTTTTAATTTGAAGTAGTGACAAAACATATTCTGAGGTGGATATGACTTTTGTTTTGTTACTTTTCTCATGCTTATGTGCTTAATTTTTTCCAGACCTTTGTGCTGGGCTTCTTGTTATTAAGGTTTTGTACCAAACTTAAGGCTGTGCATTTATGTGTTGTGTTTAAACACATTGGGAATCCTCTATGAACTGGATGGTTTTGGTTCTTTTTTATTTTTTTTCCTGTTTAACAACTTACTAAATACAATTCCAGCACTTGGCTCTGGGTCAGCATGTGCTGCACCTCCGAGCCATGAAACAGTATTCTGGATTCTGGGTGAGCATCTCTGTCCACCTCATCCCAAAGTGACTGCTCACCCTGCCCTCAAGCAGCAGCCTCACCAGCTGTACTGGTAAGATCAGCAGAACCATGGTATCAACTGGGGCAGTCTTGCAAATCCCTAAATTTGGCCCAGGTTGGGCAGCTTTCACCTAGCCCAGCCCCGTCCTGTGCAGGGCTGGTCCCAGCAAGCATCCTGCTCTGCATTACTTCAGCCCCTCAGGAAAATACTCACAGAATCATAGAATGGTTTGAGATGGAAGGGACCTTGAAGATCATTGAGGTCCAAGCCCCCTGCCATGGGCAGGGACACCTCCCACTAGACCAGGTCACTCAAAGTCCCATCCAGCCTGGCCTCCATGCTTACCACTCCAAGCTCTCAGAAAAGATCAGAGAAAGATGAGGGACACANGGTTCGTTTTACCTCAAACCAGGACAGCTGGGCAGGATGAGACTACATCCCAGAGGCAACCCTAGAACCAGGGAGACTCCCCACAGCAGTGCACAGCAGAGCCCACACCAGTGGCTGCTCCACTGCTGTGGGAAGTGGGATTGTCTTGGTGTGGCTGAAGAGGTTGCTGGTCCCTGTTAAAAACAGAGCTGTAAGAGAGCAGGCAGTACTGTATGACCCCAGCTGGGGAGACCTGTACCACAGCAGTGGGCTGGCTATAATTCAGCAGTTGCCTGACTACACTTTGGATGGTGAGTGAGTCACACAGAGGATAGATGCTCCATCCTAAACTGCGGCAGCTGCTGGAAACGAAGCCTTGGATGAATTTCTTTAGGTCTGTCACCCTCCATGATAAATTTGCGCAGCTGAACATGCACACGTTTGCTTGCAAGTGACAGCTGACATTTCCTAACACTATTATATGGAAAACCTCTGCCAGATGGACAATCTTGTCAGGAGCAGCATTTGCTCATTTTCTTTCTCTGCCACTGTGCTGAAATTCAAGATGACTTGAAAAAAATAAGAGCTGCATTAAAAATGTGCAAGTTGCAAAGCTGCACACTTAAGAAATCTCTAAAGTGTCCTTATGGCCCCTTCTACACATGAACAACTATAAATCTTTAATTACATGCTCACATGCTGTTTTTCACTGAACCTTTTCTTGGGCGGTAGCTGGATATTCAGTGTTTCTCTTCCTGTCATTCAGAGGGGCCTAGTTTAGCACATTTCACCCCAACTGAATGCAAAAGATTGTTCTTGATGAACCCGTGATGTTCCCACCATAGTAAATGGGTGTGTCATGAGTCTTAATCATGCTTCATTGATATTTTTCCTTATTGAAGATGGGGCAAAGGAATTTCAGGCAAAGACTGGCCAAAGCTGGCAAGTATTCATCAACTGCAAGAGCCCAACTTCAGGATGATATTTTTTTTTTTTCATAATATTTTATTATAGTTCAAAACCCACGTTTTCAGCCCTCTCTGATACTGCTGACTTATCCTAGCTCCAGTGCTGTGGTTCCTGGGACACTTAAGTTATGCTTCATGTGATCAGTTTAATTCATTAGCTTGTACCAGCTCATGTCAATAGTTTGCACTTAAAAGAGTCAGAAGTGATTCTGTGATTCTTCACTGCCAGGTGTGAAACATGTAAGAGTCTTCCTAACACTCCTTTGCACAAGGGAGTCTGCACCACCTCCCTCCTCAGCAGATGATGCCTTAACGGCAGCTTCTGTGAGAGGCTAGGACATAAGCTTGGCCTGCTTTTCACAGCTGTCACCCTCCAGAATGACAGCAAAGAAGAGCAAACTTGGTATGCTCCATTACCACTACCAGTGCCAGATCTGCTACGGACACGTGTAATCTGAGGCTGTCAGAGTCTTGTTTGACAGTACAAAGTGTTCTCACAGCATGCTTCCCCATGCGTTCCTGATTAGTCTTGACTGAAATTCAGAATTTAAATTTTGAAAATTCTGACAGTGAAAATTAAATACAATCTGAATATTAGACGGCATTTAAAACTTCAATGGCTAAAAATTTTCTCTTAGCAACAATGCACCATCTGGGCCATCAGAGAGGAGGGAAGTGAGTGTGACATGAAGTCCAGAACTGAGCCTGCCCAGAAGCCAGCCTTCTAAGCACAACTTCACAGAGGTGCTGCGGCAACATAATACCATAGTGTGGTTACTGTTGTGCCCAGTAAACTCAAATACCTTGGTGTGGAGTTCGCTTCTTCAAAACATAGTATTGTATTTCAGCTTTTCTGCTAGAATCCTGAAGCATTCCATGTGAAAACCTTATCCCTACTACAATTTTTTTGACTTAGCATTTTCTACCAATTAATTTCAAAGGAAGTAACTCTCCCATTCCTAATATTTATTAGTTTTCATTTAAATGTTTCTCTTATGTTTTTTTCCTTCTAAAAAAAATTTAGTATGGTATCCTTTCCCAATCTCTCAAGAAACTCCAGTACCTTCTGGGTACATTTGTTTCCTATTCTTTTCCTCCCCTGTATTTGCATACCAAAGGCCACTAGCCTTAACATGAGTAAAATGACATATATGAAGGTTTCACTTTTCCCTTGTAGTTTCTGATAGAACAAACACAGTGTGCTTTTATTTGAAAGCACTTGTACTCTTTATTACCAATTAGTTTCATGGGTATTCCTTTTTACTCACCAGGCGTTTGAGGAAGAAAGTCATGTTGGTTAAAGAAACCCTGAAGCCAGGGATGACTCGGTAAGAGCTGGAAGACTGGATAACTGGTTGCGCCCCAGTAAGTGATCACTTTAAAACACACCTCCGTTTGGTAACCTTCTGAGTATCCTGCTGCTCCTCTGCTAGCAAGCAATGGAGCACGATGGGAAAGGCTCCATAGATCAAAACATCTAGTACAGGGTGCACAGCATTGACATGGTACGTGCTTGGGGGAGTTTACTTTCGACTCATGCTCATGTGAGCCAGGGAACTGAATGCCCACCTGCAGCTCCAGTTTGTTATGGGCAGTCTCCTGGAGGACTTCTAGCAGCTTAGCTTGGCTGAAAGGTATCCACATGGTACGCACTGCGAAGGGAACCAAGCCACAGCAAGGAGGGCATGTAGGAGCTTTGCTTCAAGGGTGCAGTGCTGATCCAAACTGGAACACCCATGTAGAGGCACTGAAAGGTGACTTCCTGCCACAACAAAGCCTCAAAAAGTCAACAAATATTCATATTGTAATTGGGTGCCACTTCCAGTGCAAAAGACCCAGATTATTACTGACTCACATTCAGCATACCTGGCAGTAGCAGCCAGCCCTAGCAGACAGACCTGGCCATCTCAGGCCGATATTGCTGGTTATAACATATGGAAAAAAATAAAGAGCCTGCTTGCTACTGTAACACCTTCTACATGTGATATCTTCTTAACTTCACAGTTGATTTTGAAAAATATCAGAATAGAAAAAGCAAAGCAAGTATTCTATGGTTATGAATCCTCTTACACATCTTTCATTTTTTATCAGTAGGCAAATGAAATAACTTTACACTGACTTTTATGGAGGCACTGAGGAGCAATGGTGCCTCTCAGAGGAGAATCTGGGTCGGTGTTTCCATTTGGGCTGGGCTGTAGCAACAGCTCTATCTGGCATTGCTTAGATGTATTGTAGCAGATTCCTGTTTAGTACGTGTTTTTCCCCTAGTGCTATGTAGATCTAATGGCTCAAAAACCTACAGTGTACTAGTGTTGTATTGTGAAGGCTGCAGTGTTCCTGAAACAAATGAGGGGACCTGCGAGATGGGCTACCTTATAAACAGCTTCTATGCCTCCTGAAGATCCACTGCATTCCTACAAATATTTTCTAGGACATCTCCTTCACCAAATCTTCCAGACTGCTATTCCCTAAATACAAGGTGACATTTTTTCCCTCAGGAAATCGTGAAACAATTATATATCAAAGTCATGATAAAATTCAGAATGTCTGAGGGTTTTCCATTTCATCCATCCTTACTCCTTATTCATTAGAAAACTACATTTTACCCTCAGGAATAGGACGTGCTTCCCAATCTCCCCTCAGTTTCAACTAAGCTGTAAGCATGACATGCTGTCTCAATATGCCAGACAAATAAAGTTGTATCACATACTTGTATAATTCTGCTGTACATCAAAAGAAAATTTGCTGTCACATTAAGTGCTTTTTGCAGAGTTTAAAGAGATGTTGACCTTTAAGTAAGTCTTTAAAACTTAGATTTGGAATTGTAGAGTATGACATTTGATCAGCCATTTGTGCTGAACTCTTTTTAAATTCATTCATTTGTATTTGCAAAACACTGCTGTAATCTTTCACTTATACTTCTCTTTTCTCTTATGCCATTGATATCAATTTTAGAATTCAGGTTGCAAAATGTTGCAAATTGGTAATCTCAATGTTTTTTTATTGAATAATCTTGGTAACTATTAAATTTATGCTGCACAGCTCTGTGCCTAATTCAAAGAGGATTTCACAGTATTTAATTTGACACAGTCCTTGGAAATGTAGGACTCTTAAAACAGAGAGGCCTTACCAAAAATAATTATCAGGGAAAAAAAAAACCCTTTTAATGCTCAGAAGGCAGCACTCTGCAGCCTCTCTCTTGGTATTCTTACAACTTCTAACAAAGAACTTGATGGATACAGTTCCACAGGAATGTTCTCTAAAACTATATCAGTTCCCTATGACCCAGAGTGATCATAGGTATTATGTTTAAAATAATGAAGTAGAAGATGACTCCAAGATTTTAAAAAGCTTAATGATCCCAGAAGGGTCAGTGGAATCACAATGTCCATCCTGCCCTGTGTTCACCAAGTGGGACTCCACTTTAATCTGTGAACAATGTATATTCTTCTTTACTGTCTCAGCATCACAGAATAGTTTTAGAAGATTTGCCATTTCTCTCTGAGAGAATTATCTCTATCTACCTTTTATGTCTGCTGACTTTTATGATAACTAGAGGCAGTAAGAGATACTGGCCTCTGCCTGTCATGAGCAACTTTCAATTTGAGATGTTAATTTGGAAGAAAGATGAGCAAAACAAGAGATTCAGACAAATTTCTAGAGCATGGCTTGGACCTAGTTGGCTAGTCAGGAAGTAGCTAGAAAACTGATACTTTATATTTCATGGTGTAACATTTATTGGGGGAAAAGCTATATGAATTATGCTAGTAAACATAAAGAAATGGGATAACGTTACAGAAAAACTTCAAGATTAAAAAGAAGAGAATGTGCTAGGGAAATGAAGCCTTTTGCTAGGGAAATGAAGCCTTTAAGTGTGTTGCCCAGAGCTGCAATTGTTCTTCAGGGACAGACTATTTCAGTATAAAATAAAGTTGATGTACTGTTCATGCATTCCTATCTTAGAGTCAGGACTGACAGCTTTTGTGGCTGGGGGGAAGCCAGAGATCAGGGGAAAAGCAGAGTGTGGGTCTTCATCAGCTCCCTGCTAGTGCATGGGCAAGGTCAGGAAAGGAGCTACATTTTGCTCATTAAAGGAGAAGACGTATCCTGAAGAAGATGGCAGGGTCTCTGTCCATGGATGCAAAAGATGTATCATGTAACAAGGGAATGGAGGTAGAAAAGGGAGACAGACTAGTTGAACAAGGAGACGAGAACTGGGAGGTCATACGAGTCCCACTGAGAGAACAGAGAAATGGAGAGAGGGAAAAGCTTAGAGTGTTAAAGAGGGAGAAGTGATGAGGAATGAGTGAAGAGGGGCCAAAGAGCAGGCATCAGGAAGAAGTGGGGCAGACTGAAACAACAATCTAGACAAGGACAGAAAAGAAAAGAGGTTGAGACAGTTTCTGAAGGTTGTGGGGAAAGGAAGAAAGAGTGAAATAGGAAAATGGGACTGAGAGAAATAGAGAAAGCAGAAAGAGCCTGAGAGGTGATAGGATATCTGGAAAGGAACCGGCTACAGGAGGAGACCCCAGCTGAGAGAAGAGTATATGAACTATAGGAGATAAGACTGGAGCTAGATGGTTGAGAAGAGCACTATGGTAATGTGGAGAGAGGGGCAAGGAAAAGGCCACTGGTCTGTGACTACAGCATGTCTTGCCTTCAGTATAGTGAATACATGTGGATTCTCCTCACTGGAAGCCAAGAAATGATGGAGACATCAGGGCAAAGCTATGTCCAGCAGGAGGGTACAGCTTAACCAGCTGAGCACTTGGATCCAGGCATTTAAAACTATTCCCAGATAGACAATTTGAGTTTGATACATGATTTGAACTCTGTAAGTTCAAATGGCCGACGTCCTTGTTCTCAATCTGAAGACACAAAAACTGTGTTGGTAGCCTGAGTAGAAAAACTTAGAAGTAAAAATTACTGTTTGTTTGGGTTTTTTTCTGAGAACACTATTGTTATGACAGCCAAATGTCTTCATGTAGCGTTATGACACAATGATTGTCACACACCCAAACTAATTTTGAACCCCTTGCATTGTGAAGAAAATCTTACCTGTATCTTTCTACACAATTTTCATTGCAAATCCCTTGCCTTATTCAATGTTCTGGGGATGTATCAGGGCACTTTATGAAGGATTTTGTTTTCTGTCAGATCTGTAGTTGACTGGTTACAGAATTCAGATTTTACTTCACACTATTTTTCTAAGCAATTGTACACAATGAACAGCCAACAGTCAAAATGCAGAGTTTATAAATGTGCAACGTGCTGAAATTGATTATGGTAAGTATTAATTTCATAATTATGGAAAGTATGTAGCACATTCATAGCGACCAGGTTTCATAGTGCTCAGTTCAACCACATCAAAAGAAGGGCTGACATGAATGACACATTTTTGAAGAAACTCATAATAAAAAATATACTTTTAATTTAGATTACTTTTAAATACAGAACTCAGCTATACTTCAGTGCATCAGTTTGAAAGCACAAAGGATTGCATTCACAGCATCCAAATTGCCTTCTTATGCTGCTGTTTTCTCAGCTGTCTACCTATCTCATTAAAAACAGAAAGTGGAACACAGTTTTAAAGGATTGATAGGTTCAGTGAATAATTTGAAAATCAGTGTGATAAGAATCTGTAAAAAGAACTCATTACTCAAGCCACTTGGATCACAGTCAACAACACTCGTGAGTGCTGCTCAGAGGAACTCTTAACCATAGAGCACGCAAAACCACCCAGGTGTGTCTATTTTAGTTACTCCCTGCCTTCTCAGGAGGGCAATTTTTGAACATTGGAAGATTTTGGTTTAAACAAAGGGTCAGTACCTGCTGTCTCAAATTAGACATTAAGTGGCAGCTTAGATACTGACTGAGGCATGAACAGGCTATAGCCACAGTTTATGTTAGTATCTGAAGTTCATCCTTGTGTGATAAAGCCCGTGGAAACAATGAGAAATGAGCTCTGCAACAGTAGTCCCTGCAAGCAAACACAAGGTTTGAACTCTGGCATTCCTTAAGAAAAGGTAAAATCTGAGCCTGAAGCACTTTCCAGAAATACATTTAGCTCATCACTTGGTTAAAATCTGTGAATTCAATGGATAACCTGGGGGAATATTCTCAGCAACCACTCATAAGCAGCCACTGTTTTGCTTTTTCTGCCTGTCTTTTTCTCAACATCAGATCAGGTTAAGTGAGGCAGAAATTATTCTTTTTAACAGAATCCAGCTGGGCAGGCTTTGCAACAGCTTTCTGACAGCAAATTCAGTTGCCAAAGTAAGCGGAGATAGTTCCCATCACATCCTGCTCTTGCTAACATGGGAGGACATTAGATGGCTCCTGTGGCATGGGTGACACAACTGTTGCATGCAAATGTGTCCATCACGTTCTGCACATTCCTTCTGGAGCCCGGTTGTCAAAGGGACTCCAGGCTCTCTGCTGGGAAAAAAAAAAAAACCCAACAAACACTTTTCCTTCTAGTAGAACATGTCTTTCAAGATTTATGAAATATTTGCCTCTGGTGTACAGACAATCTGAATGATGAACACGCTCTTCTGTTCCTTTGGAAATGGAAATAAAGTGTTTTAAATGTGTTTCTGCACATTGTTGTATGAACTTGCCACATGTGGCCACCATGACTTTCCAGGTCCCTTGTACTGAGGCTTTTAAAAGATAATTGTGAGATAATTAATATCAGATATTCAAGACGTGCTTTAAATTTTTTTCCCAAATATTGCTGTTATTTTTTTTCTGTAAAACCTCCTGGGTATTTTTTTCTGCTGGTATAAAATATTTGTTTTTTAAAAAAGATCAAAAGATATTTTAATCTAGACCAGAGTTCCCTCCATTGAGTCCAACATACAAACCTGCTGGTAAAAGGCAAAACTGGTTTTCTATCTGATTCTTTGTCAGTGCTTATGCAGAAAAGAAAGGGGAGACCATGAACATTTTTAAACAATACTGGGGAGGCTTGGCTGGACCTTGTAGAAGCATCCAGTAGAAGCAGAACAAGTTACTCATTGATTTGCCAGAAATATGCAAGAAAATGTGTTTACCTTGAATAAGCTTATATCTGTCACATACTTGCATGGACTATTGCAAGGATTCTTACTAAAGATGGTGGGGTTTTTTTACGGAGGTAATCAGCTGTATGATTTATTTATATTGTATGTACAATAAAGATTAAATACTTCCTAATACTACTGCAGACTATAAGACTTTTACTATTTCCATGGCACTTGGGAAAGAACTGGAGAAAGTAGCAACTATATTGGTTGAAATGTGTTTTTTAGCATAGACCATTGCACCATTAAGTATGTTTTATAAAGAACATGCTTGAACTAATTCTGGGAAAAAAAATAATAATATATGAGCTTATCTAAAACAAGAGCTTTAGAAACTTTCTCATGGAAATAAAAATTCTTACTAAAATACACTCACCACATGTCATCATACTTTATGCAAAAAATGGAAAACATTTAAATTTAGAATAATATAAGCAATAGCAGCTTCTCGTGAGAGAAATAGGAGAAATATTACTAAAAGGAGAAGGCAGCAGAGGGAGAAACAGATATGAATCAAAATCTGTGATTGAGAATACCAGGCTACTAAACTATGCAGTGTGTAGATTCAAGCTGAAGGCAAAGCCTACAGGTTAGAAGTTGGAATTCCTTGTTTTTCTGACACTGAAAACAGACTTATCAATACGCTAGAAAGCAGCAGTAAGGGCATCAGTTGTCAGAAAAAGTATTTTTCGTGCCCTGGGAGGACCATTTTAAACATCTGAAGATGTTTACCAGTTTCTGTGGAGTCCAAGGATCAAACCCAAAGGGAGAGTCAACACAGTTACTATTTGAGAATAGTCTCTGGGGAGAAGAAGAATCACATGTATGAAATGAAAAGTCTCCCATTGCATTTACTAAGTTTTTAAGCACTGTTTAACATAGGAGTAGGTGCAGGTTAGTGGCAGGGTGGTCTGCCTGATCAATATCTTTGTAAGTTGCAGTTATAGAAATGTACCTTGGATAATATGTATAATGAGTTGTTTGGAAATAGGGTAATATTTAAATTCTAGAGAATATAAACAACAACAGCTTTCTTGTGAGAGAAATGAGAATAAGATTAATAATTATTCTTAAAGAATAAGACACTTATTTTTATTACTGCAATTATTACTTAGCAATAAAAAACATTATTTAACACTACTTGCTTTTGTTGGAAAATGTGTGAGGAAGAGATAACAGAGTTATCCTGTCACCAAGTATCTGGAGAAGACATTTATGACACCAGGTAACTTTGATGTCAACTTTTTAGTTTTTCATGTAGAGATGATGTTAAAGCTGTTCTAACAAAAGAATAAAATCCTTCCAATATTCTATTGATTATGTGCCTACAGTTAATGTAAAAGGAATTAATAAATTAGGCGTTCTTGGGGAAAGTGTGGAGTAACATCTGGTGGACAGTCTGGAGGAAACAGTTGAGTAAGATTTGCTTTGCTCTATTTTATGCACTGGTAAAAAACACAACATCAGCATGTACTCTGCTATTTGACTGTACACCTATAGTTTTAAAATTTGCAATGAGACATGGGAATTGCTGTCAAGTGCATTTCAGTGTTTTACTGCTGAACTAAATAACATAATAAGAAGCAGTCATCTGTGCTGAGATTGTTGTTTCTGTAGCCAGCAATTAATATTGTTAACGTAATGAAAGTAGGTATTTGGGTTGATGCAGGTTACACTGTGCAGAACTGCATGATATTAAGATGCAAGGTGTAATGATGAGCTACAAGTTGATATGAGAGATGTAAGATAAAATGAGTAGATGAGCTACTCTCTAAGTAGATGAGTAGATGAGCTAAATGAGCTACTCTCTAAGGTAGAGAGCTAAAATAGGTATGAGTGTCTTTCCTCTACACTAATGATGAAGGAGGCCAAGGCTGAGGAGCTATGGTGCAGTCAAAATTCTCTTTTCAACAGCCATTTCACACCTATGTCCAAATAATAAATATGGCTCATCCCACTCCCTGTGCTTTTGCGATCCAACCAATTTGATAGACTCTGGGATATTTGTCAGCAGTTTCAGGAGGGAAGGAAAGAGTAGGTCACAGTTAAGGGAATAGTATTGATATAGAGAGAATAGCTGTTCTAGGAGTCAGGGAAGGATGACTGAGGAAAAGCAAATCAGGAGCAACAACCAATAATTCTGCTAGCAGCTCCTACTACTCTGAAGAGAGAAGTTGACTATGTCTCGTCATTTTCATGTGGCTGTTGTCATTCCAGTGTCCTGTCATGGGGGATTCAGATTCTCTTGTAAGTCCCCTGACTGAATCTGACAACAATATGCAAGCCTCATTTTCCAACACATTCTGGCAAAATTATTGGGATTTATTCTGCCATAAAATATCATACTTCCACACTAGGTCCAAAAATCTTTGCATCTTACTGTGAGGGTGATTGTGAAAATGGCCCCGTCTTTGGATCCAGCCACCAGGCAGATGAAAATCTTCTGCCTGAGATCAAAATGCCCAAGAAAAATTATAAATAACTTAATCTGTATCCTATAAAAAAAGATTGGTGACTCAGGTTGTTCTGCTAGATGATTTATGATCTACTGTATCTGGAAAACAGGAAGATTTTTTTTAGATGTATGCAACAGGTAGTTAAGGCAGGACCTGAGGTGCTTTTTTTATATCATATTAAGTTGTTAGTCAGGACCTAGTCTGTGCATTTAATTTCTGCTAAATTCATATAAAGATGTCGATTACATTATACTTCTCTTGAAGAGCTATTTGTCTCAGAACACTAATTAATTTAAAATATACAGGAATTGATGCAGAGACAAGACAGGTTTTTTCTCTGCTAGAAAAAAGCAGAGGTTCCTGAGATGAACTGAATCAAGGAAATGTCATTATTACAGGAGAATTAATGAGACATACAGGATAAAGATACAGACATAAAGATACAGCACTAACAGACTGGATAGAGAATTGTCTGTCACAGATGTAACCTAGCAAGCAGCTGAAGAAAATTATAAAAAGTTGAGACCAAATCTCACCAACTTCAGTGCCTTTTTGCTTTAAAAAATGATCCACAATTAATATATTTTCAAGTCCCATCACACATTTTCCAGGCTTTATTTTGTCACAGGCAGGCATAATGTGATACAACTTGACAATGTGTACAATGCCTGAAAAAACAGAGCATATCAATGTCAAGGCTTCCCATCAAAGACTAGAGATAAATATCTGCAAGGGGTTGTTTCTGCACGTGTGCTTGTTCAATTTAGGAATATGCTGCAGGGGATATACCCATTGTAACACAGTCCTGCCTTAAAGTATATAAAATAAATTTGAAGCAAAGAAAGAGGCTGAAGATACCTAGTGACTGCATCAGGAGGTATGCCCCTAAAAAGGCAAACGGCATGTATCACAGATGGAGGGATATGTATCTGAGAAATGCAGAGCCAGGAACTGAAGCTGACATTTTGGCCCCCTTTGCACTGCCAAATACTACAGTATTTATTGCTTCTGTGGGCTGCCTGAAATGTCATTAAATGCATAATTTCCATTTCTCAAAAGCCTGTTCTTGCTTGAGCCAGCTCTTGGTAGAGCATCAGTATAAAAGGACAAGACATCATCCTTAAAAATGCACCCATTTCCTTTGACAATAAATGTAGCAGCTTGAAGCAAATAGAGAAAAAAAAATAGTAGTACTGAAAATCAAGGCATTGACTGGGCCTCCAGCCTTCTGTAGAAACCTAATGGTTTAGCCCTGCATTCACTGAAAGAGCTGGATTAGGTTCAAGCAACTGGAGATAAGGTGGTACTTGAAAACAATATTCATCGCATGCTCTCATTGCAGGTTCCTCATAATGCTCATCCTCAAATGGTAATTCTGGAGCTATGCAGATCGTAAGAAACACTCCCAGTCTGTGTGTGGTGGCCAGTGTGTGCTAGAGTCCTGACTTTACCCCCAGTTCTGACACAGGGAAATTGATTTGGCCATAGATAGACTGGAATAGAAAGGAGATTCCCAAAGGGATGCACTGTGTAATGAACCTACCTGCTCTGGACTCCATAGAGCACCCATTTCCATTGCTCTCCTGGTTATTGTAATTACACACATCCACACTTCCTTTAATAATCCTAACAACTAAAATGACATAATGCAGCATTTGTATTTTTTAAAGGAGCTGAGATTTTTCCCCTCCAAAGTGAGACTTTTTCCTTTTCCCTTGTACTTCCCTGTCTGAGATCTTCAAATGTGCTTTGGCTGGTTTGCTCCCATCCTCTAGTTGTAGACAGAAGGAAATACTTGAATTAGCCATATGGCCAGCTCTGCTTTCCTGCTCTCAGCTACTCGTGCATTTAAAAAAGATAATGACAAACACAAATATTTGAAATCCTTTCATGGAGTGGACCAAGCAGAAGAGGGTGGCAAGCAAGGGCTGTGAGTCCCTGCCTGCAAAGGGCAAGAGAGCTCAGAGAAGCAGAGCATAGCCAGCTCTGGTCATAATTGGGATTGTGGGAGATGGGAAGAACGGTACCTTCTCGGCAGGATTTGCACCAAGATCTGGGGGCAGAATGATTGTTTTATTTGGGTCTGATGGCTGCCTCCTTGTACAAATTATGCTAAATGCATACACACTCTGTGGTACAGAAAATCTAATCTGTTGTTACTGCTCACATGCTCTTATGGCACATTTGGAGACAATTCTGCTTAAAACTGCTTACATAAAGCCAGCTACATTTGATGGATGTTATGTAAAAATATCCTCTGTAACTCTTTCAAAATAAGGCTGCGGTTTGTATTGCCCATGTTTGGTTGCTTATAACATTGCTTATAATTTAATGAAATTAAAAAAAGTTTATGCCTTGCAATTTCAACTCTCGGGCACTTTGAAGTGAATTAGAGCTATAAGTATATCCAGTCTGATCTTGTCAGGGGGAGAGGACTGGGAAGAAGGGGAAACAGATGTACCATGGCTATACATTGCCCTATGTTTCCTAATGATACACAGTTGCATCAGAAAATCAGAAAAATACTCAGAAATGCCTTATTTCCTTGGCATGCCACAGCTGAAAGTACACATACTTTATAATAAGCCACTAGGGAGTGCTGGAGGAAAACTCAATACTCAAGAATGTAATACAATTTTCCCAGTCACAGCAGTACTGTATTTTGTCCTTTGGTTTGTTTTTTTGTTTGGTTTTTTTTTCTCTCTCTCTCTTTACTTTTTTCCATAAAGCCTGGATTAATTAGCTAGACAATAATTACTTGAGCAATTTCCTGCACAGCAATAAATGGGTAATGGATTACTCTCTCAGAATGATGCCGTTGTAACACATCTGTCATCTACAATGACGGCAACTGAAAAAAAAAAAACATTACAGAGTTTATTGTTATTGCAGTTTATAATAGATGGTTGGTCCAGTTTCATACATTTGAAAGCCTATCAGGTAGAGGACATCTGTATAGTAAAAGAGATTTATTTACTTAAGTGCTAATTGTTTTGATGCAAATACCAGAAACCATGTAGCATTATCTTAAGGTTCATTTGTTTCAGTGGTTATTCATCAGGGAAAACAATCCCTAATGCCATACATCTTCATATGGATGTCTTTCATCACTGAAGCTACCACTGTCTTTCAGTCTTAAGACACAATGTATGCTTTAACTGGTTACTGAGATGAAACAAACAGTATTTCAAGATTTTATTGCCTCTCATTATCCTTCAAGCTTTATAGAGCATTGATAGTTTTTCAGGACAAACAAAGAGGAAGCAGTTTTTGGCAAGCTGGGACCAATTAATAAAGCTGAGTACATTGGTTCCTAGGCTGAACATCCACTGCCATCAGCTGGGGGGGAACAGGTCTTCTGTTCCCTCACATACTCATATCCAAAGCTCACACCAACCCCAGTTCGCCCTCTGAGTCCACCCATAGTGTCTGGTTTGTCTCTCAACCTTATGGGGACTGTATGCTGCCCCGAACATATAACCCAACTCTTTGCTCCTCTCCAAACTGCTTCATTGAAGGCATTTGTAGGGACCAGAAGCACTGTCAGCCTAAAATGCCTTTTTGCTTTAAAGATCTCAGTGCCTTGGTCCAGAAATCAAGTGAGGAAAACAGGAGCAGTAGGCCCACCAGCAGTTGACATGCAGTTTTTCCAGAGAGAAGAATTTTTTAGAAAACTTTAGAGCCATTTTTTTTTCAGTATTTTCAGCCACATCTTCCACACAGATGTTCCCTAATTTACTAGTTTTTATCTAAGTGATTCAAATTAACTTTAAATATCACTATCCAAATAGAAGAGCACTCATCTGGAGTTAATAGCACATTGTAAGAACAAGCCTATTGAAATCCATGTAGTTTGACTTGTTTTCCACTGATGTAAATGTCATTTTATATGATTTAGAAATAACAGTTTTCAAAGAAATGTATTTATTGACATGGCATTAGTTAAGTTCATGTGAGAAGTCCTGTGCTCTTGCTCTCGGCCAAACTGAGAATTTTGCAATGGCATTCAGTGGCACCACAAATTTACAGTTGGTACCAACTAGCTAACAATCCAAAGAACAGCATGGCAGAGAATTTAGGTGATTTAACTGTACCCCCTAAACTAAGTTACAACATAGTGCATCTACTGCGTTGGCAGTGATGGACACACAGGTTTTTTATTCCTCATGTCTACAATATATGCTTGAAAGAACTCATGGACTAGAAAATACCATTTAAGTAGACATTTAAAATACTGTTTAATAGTTTTACATGATAAGTCTTGTCTTGCAGGTGCCTAAAATAAGTTAATAAGTGATTGGCAGTATATTGTCACTGACCTCCAAATACTTAATAAGTTCTCAATTTTGGTTAGCACACGTAATTTCTGTTTTCAGAGTTTCAATGCATGATGTTTCTGGATGAGACGTGTGTGGACAAAGGAGTGTGTACTGCATCTCTCTGTGTCCTGCTGCCAGGAGGTTGTTCCAGGTTTGTGAACAGTTGCTAAGGATGCTCAAGCTTCTTCATGTGTGGAAGCTTTTTTCCAGACAGTGACTGCTGGCACTCAGGACTAACTCCTCTCTTTAGATGTATTGAAATACTTGAGCAGAGCAGCTTGAGTTCTGCCTAGCCTTTTCCCTTCTTTTCTTTCTTTCTCTCTTCTCCTCTCTAAGCCTAGGAAGCAAACGCTTACGATGATGTCTGTGCTGGAGAAGCCAACATTTGGACTCACCTGAACAGAACAGAAGAAGGAAAAAGAAAACACAAGGAAAAGTCAGCTTGTGAATATGAGGTTTCCCCGGGCAAAACCTGTATCATACAACCTTTTTGTCCCCTATGAGTGTTTCGGTGTAGTAGCCACTGTGCAGCTCACAGCAATTTCTTATGTATGGCTGGGGACACTGAGCTTCTGTATCCCAGGTGCTGGCTTGGATCATACCGTCTCTGAAAACTGCTTCACCTTAATCCCACTTTTTGTCAGCCACTGTTGCTGGTACTCTTCTGGTTAGTTGTTCTTCCCACCCTGGTTGTCCACCAGCCACTCCTGCAGTCTGTGGCTGGTGCCAGCGGTACCCCCAGTTTGTAACATCCCATTCATTACTGTTTGCTCTCTGCAGTCTGTGGAGTTTCTCCATGTTATCAGCCAAACTAAGACCCTAATCACTAGAGCCAGTGGAGAAGACATTAGATGAGTAGACATGAGGTGTCTGTTTCAAGGTGACTTGAGTTGTTCTCCAGGATCTACTGGCTGGACTCACCAGATCTCCATTGCCTGTAAGGATAGATCCAAAACTGTGTGCCTGCAGGTGCCCTGTGCATAGTTTTTACAGACAACTACATTAATCTCAAACCAAGTATCACCAAAGTGGTCTCTGTAAAATTGTAGTAGGTAGCACAATTTTAATTGCTTTG
>VZRU01006935.1:446295-492611 GCA_013398155.1 Pedionomus torquatus | reverse complement strand
CCCCCCTGCCATGGGCAGGGACACCTCCCACTAGAGCAGGTGGCTCAAAGCCCCATCCAGCCTGGCCTTAAACACTTCCAGGGATTGGGCATCCACAACTTCTCTGGGCAACCTGTTCCAGTGCCTCACCACCCTCACAGGAAAGAATTTCTTCCTAATATCCAATCTAAATCTCTCCTCTTTCAGTTTTAAAACCTTACCCTGTGTCCTATCACTACACTCCCTGATAAAGAGTCCATCCCCCCACAGGCCCCTTTAGGTACTGGAAGGGCTATAAAGTCTTCTTTGATCAACCCCACCTCTCTCAGCTGGTCTTTATAGCAGAGATGCTCCAGCTCTCTGATCATCTTTGTGGCTTTCCTCTGGATTCACTCCCACAGATTCATTTCAGATTATTTTTTATATTTTGAACAGTTTCAGCTTAAGCACTACATGCATTTTATTACTATAGCCAGCAAGGTAGCTGATACTTTATTCAATTCAAATTAAAGCTGAGTTAAATTAATGCAGCATAGAATTCCTGAATCATGAGAACAGAATCATTAAAAGGAACAACATAAACCTAAAAAGAACTTTTTTAAGGAAAAATGAAAATGTTCTCCATAAGTATCTTTACACTCTTATACTTTGTTTGTTATATTCTTCTAACAGGAATGAAGTGAATTATAATTGGAAAAAAAAAAAAAAAAAAAAAAAAGAAGCTGATAGCCTCTTTTACAGCTNAAGCAGCTGATAGCCTCTTTTACAGCTGCTTAGAATGGAAAGATTTTTTTCCTCTCACTTTGCTGTCAGAAATGAAAGCCTGAGCTGCAATTATTAAAGGTCTGAATTTGCATTTTTCAGCAATCCAGAGAAATCAGAGAAGCTATTGTTATGATCATTATCATTATAAAGTTCTTTGTCTATAGATCTTCTAAAAAAGTTGTTGGTCAACTGTTTGTTAGATGCCTTGCCTTGTTAGATATTATACCAGATAATTTCATAACAGTTCAAAAAGAATAGCAAATTACAATGATACCTTTATATATTCACAGATGGTAAATCCTCTCTGAACTAAAGCATCTGGGTGCAGTGCCTAGTGCTAGAAGCTAAAGCAGAAACTTTACAGAAACTAAAAATATATTGATGGATTTTTTTGTAAACAGCTGATAGAGAACTCTGTTTGGAGACAAAATCCTTTCTCCCCAGTCCTTCTCACTGTGATGGCTGAAATAACCTCTCAGAGCCTCTCAAGCTCACCGTATATTGAACAGTTATTTGAGGAAGAACAGGACCTCGCTGGCCTGAACTACTGGTGAGAAGGACCAACTTGAGAGAAGAGAATGCAAGATCCCTTCTGGAGTAGTGAAAGAGGGTATCTACTCTACCGAAAGTCAGATGATTTCAGATGGCTAAAATAGGCAACTCCAGCCTTATTCTATCAATGAAACTTTATAGACCTGCCTTGGAACATTTCCAAAGCCAGTTCAAGCAGACACCCACTGAAACAGTGTGCTTATCAGCTAGAAGTACCTGACAGGAGCTTATCAGCTAGAAGTACCTGACAGGCTAACGTGAAAGCCAACCAGAAGTTTACTGTTCTTAGGGAGGTTTGAAGCATGCATAATTTCCAGTTTTCCCTTATGAAGTGTATTTACTTGTATTAATTTTTATTGTGATCACTATGTGCATGTCCCAAGTCTTCACATGGAAACAGTTTGAAAAGATGGAGTCTCGCGTAGCATTGTCTGGGAAGTCTCTGCGCTATTTCACTCCAATTCTGTTGGCTGCAGCAGTTACCATGGAAGAACTCAGTGAAGGGCTACAATTACAGCCTGTCCTCTTGCCACTGCCAACCTTTCATGGTGCCTTCACCCCGGGGCCTATGCAAGCAACTGCCCACATTCAGTTATGTGAAGTAGAACAGGAGAGATGATGTGAGGTAGTAGGTCCTCACACTTCTATAATACTTTGGAAGTGAGGCAAGATTGCACTCATCTGCACAAGCTTTTAGATAGTCAACACCATGGGAATGTTTGCTTCCTTGTCCTACAAGGGATGGGAAAACAGCTGAAAGACAGTCTCTGCATTTAGTGTACGTTCCCTCACCACCTCTTTGGCTACCTCTGACAGACCAGTGGCCTGGTCACTCTTCAAAAGCTCTTGGATGTGCTAGAAGGTGCCTCTCACGTGAGAGGTAATATGACAGTGTGGTGAGGCAGGCATTGTGGAGAACTCACATGAGTCTGCTGAACAGATGTAGATGTAGACAAGGTACTCTGACCTGCAAAGGTCTTCTGAACTGCTTGGCAGCAGTCATACAGAGCAGTTGAGGTACTGCCATTGTTTCCAGAGTTCAGGGAATTGATGCTTTTCCAGCGTCCGGCTGCTGCATAACTAAGGGAACAGAAATAATTTAACAGGTACTGCAATCTGTTTTCATACTGGGATTCCATTTTTCAGGGAGTAATAGTGAAAATATATCAAATTGTTGACCCTTTGCAAGCAGGCTTCAACATAAATTAATTGTTGTGTAAAAAAATGAATTTAATGTTTACAGTGCAATTTGTCACTGAAATGGAGGCTCAATTAGAGTCTCAATGATTTACTAAAGACATTTTAAACATAATGTCCAAACAATGCTACATAAATTAAACATGATGTAATTGAGTGTAACACTAAGTGGCTCATCACTGTTGATTCATGTGGAAATCACAGAAATTTTACCGATCATTATGCAGTCATTCAGTATTAATGTAGGTACCATATGTGCTTCCATAGGGATTCTTCTGTTACTCAGCATTCATTAAGCTTTAACATACCATTAAAAAGCATCAAAAGACCCATCTAAAAATACTGCCGCAAAGGTAGTTCATTTAAAGATAGTTAAAGAAACGTGTTTCACGTTAACTTGACAATGCAAAGTAAGTTACTAATGAATCAGCAGAAACAGTTCAGGAGAAAACACTTTGACTGCGAGCCAGACTGGAAAGAATATTTGAACTGAAGTCAATACATTCTCCCTGGTCTAGATTTTTGGAAGCTACCTGTATTTGTAGGCAAAAGTGCTCATCATGGACATACACAGTCTTCATTCACCTGATGCTTTACAGTAACCTGAAGCTTAGTGGTTGACTAGTGAAAAAATTATTTTAAAAAAGGGAGAGGAAATATGAATTACGGCTAGATTGCCTACTGCATTCTGTGGTAGATAAGGATCGAAGGGGGACAAGAAAACCACGGCAGTGTTAGTAACCTGCCCACAGATCCTGTCTTTTCCTTCTAGGCCTGGTGTGCCTCTGCTAGCAAAATGTATTTTCCAGGCTTGAACTCTTAGCATACCTCAAGTATTACCTTACTGTAGCTCCTTCCACTCAGGGGCGTAGTTTCCATCAGAGCCAGGTATTGAGGCCCTAAGCACATCCTCCCTTGTCTTGTGGGTTTTGCTCCCTGAGCTCAAGGCCAGACTATTGCAGCTGGTGACCCGAGGAAGGGCTCTTCAGGCAGCTTGGTGGGGAGGCTGTAGTCAGCGCTGTCCCCATCCCGGGGAGCTCCTCTTGATCTGAGGCTTTTGTGCTTTGTCCTCACATGAGCTTTGGTTCTGGCTGCATCCATTGCCTGTGTCTGACCATGAACCCACTTGTCTGCACACAGAGACAGACTTTTGCTCCTTGCTGTGGACTTGTCTGGTAATCTCGGCTGACCCTGGCTGCTGTCTCCAGGCCTNTTTGGTGGGTTTGGCTGAGACCGCGACAGATGAGGTTCAGCAGGGTCCCTGTGTTACCATCCTGGGTTCTGACTTGCCCTCCCTTCGGGAGAGACAGATCTGGGTGCTCAGGTGGGAAGTAGCATGAATGTTTGCTTGGTTAAGTATTTGTTTTGTTGTTGTTAAGCTTCTTAATTTCTCATCTCGTTGGAAATTTTACTTATTTATGCCTTGATAACTTCCTAGGAAAATTGCTAGTGGATGAATTAGAAAGATTAGATGAACTACTCTAATCAAACACAGTGTGTTGATATTGAATTGCAATAGAAATTCCTACCAGAAAAATGGTCGAAATTTTACGTGTAAAGGTGGCACGTTTTAGCTGCCAAAGCAATCTTGTTATTTGAAGTTGAAACTAATGAACAACTATCACAGTACACTGAGAAACCTCTGTATCACATCCAAAAGTTTTTAAATTCTTTTCTTCACTTCCAGAGAACTGAAAAGATCACTTGTGAATAAATAGGGCGTAGCAAGGTTCTGTTCAGCTGGATACTTAGCACTTTAGAAATGTGACACACAAACTTCTCTCCAACTCTTCATCCTGTACAGGAGATAGGTGTATCCTGCAAATGATTCACTATGGGAAATAGCTGCAAAAGGAGACAAATTTGAAACATAAATGTGGCTAAGAGAAAATATCCTCTTCCTAAGAATCATAAGGCATGCTCAGACCTACATCTTTGTTTTGACAAACCTCAATGATATCTAACAGATAGAATGGCAAGAGTGTACAAGTCTCAAATAAATGCATACTCTACAAACCTTTATGTTATGTAAAGACATGAGTGGCATAGAGAGCATGAATGAGGATTGATGACAACGTTTCTTTCAGAAAAAAAATTGGAGAGGATAAAATTAATTTAGCAAGTTGAAGTTCACAACAAACAAAAAAGCCCGTTCTTCAGACAGTGTCATTAAGTCAAAGAACTCCTTGTCACACAGTACTCTTTGTCACTGCTCAAAATTTACAGAAGTTGAAAGAATGAGTAGCTGAGTTCTTGAACAAAACAACTATTTAAGACTATTAAATACATAGATACCAGCTTCACTAGGCTTTCTCAGAGTTAAAATTGTTGAAGGTTGAACATACCTAGGGCAAGTATTACTTTGTATGTTTTATAATCTTATGTTTTTCCCTAGACATGAATTTTTGATCATTTTCAAAAGCCAGGTAACAGCTAAATGAACTTTCAGTTTGACCCAGTACAGCCATTCTTCCATTATGCTCTAAAGCTGGAACAGACTATTGCTTGAAGATATGATTAATCACTTGCCTTGGTGTAGCAACTTTCTTGTGTTGAAACATGGTTATGTCATCCTAATCAGTCTTCCTTTTTTTTTTTTTTTTTTTTTTTTTTTTACACTAAACCAACCTCATTCCTTTAATCTTTCTTGACATGTTTTGTAAAGGTCTTATAACTCTTGTTTTATTCTCTCTCTCGTCCAAATTGCCTTCCACCTTTAGATTATCAATCTAAAGAGTCAGAATTCAATCTAAAATATCTGCTGCTTTAAAACCACTTTTTCTTTTTTTCCTGCTTTCTGAGAAAAAAGTCATCCTGCTGGGTTGCAGCTTCATTTCTGCAATGTTGTTTTCCCCACTGGTGATCAGGCAACTTACATTTCACCTCACCACCAAATTACGTTTTTAAATTAATGGAATAGTTATACAAGAAAAGACTCACCTACTTCATTTTCCTTACAATATGGTCTAGCAGAGCCTTCCTTACCTGCCTTTATCTTTAGTGGGCACCACAGAATAAGCCTTTTACATTTACTGAACTTCCAAACACACCCCACAGTCTAGAGTATTTCTTTTTTATTATTATTTTGAAAAATTCTAATTTAAAGAAAAAAAAAACAACCCCCAAAACATTTAATAACAGACACCAATTAAAAAGTATTAAACCCACCCCTTCCAGGTAGAGCCATGAAGCCAACTTCCCCCAAACCTCCCTCTCTCAGAGTCCCTTGTCTTGATGGGGTTGCCCCAGGTGAACTCCATGTGTACAGCTGGTGCCTGTGTCTCAGTGTGAGAGAGGCTACCATACAGTTACCAGTGACTACACAAACTGTAATCCTCTCCTTTTCCCACCCCTCAGTCATCTTGGTAAAGGGAGACTCAGCTCAACAGTGTCTCTAGCAGATAGCTTTCTGTCCTCAGCACTCCAGAGAAAGTTAAAACATGCCAGCTCTAAGAGTTGGGGCCACCAGTATCTCAACTGCCTGTTGGCTATATCCCAGCAGACCTTCTGACCTCTCAAGAATTAACCCTAGCAGTACCACAGCCTTTAATAAGGGTTAAGAGTATGTTAATCCTTGCAAGTGAGGCACCAAACCATGCAGCTGCCTGGGTGCCCATCTTTCTCCTGGTCCTCTCCAATTTAAAAAGGAAGGCATCTGCAATCCACTGCTTTATCCCTTGTTTCACCTCTTTGTATCACTGAGGCACTGGAGTTGAGAATTACAGCAGCTTGGTATACATGCTGTAGGGAGTTACTTGCTTGGTACACACACTTTGTAGCTGCAGGTGTCCCCCGATATGATCTGCATTTGTGCGACCAAACACACTTCAGTTTGCAGAGTACAAGTGTTTAATTAGCTTTTAGCATTTGAAGAAACAGAATCACGTCTGCTGATGGGATCAATCATGCTGTTTAACCAAGGTGACCAATTGCAGCTCTCTCCACATTTCCTTTTCCATCTCCCTGTTTAGTTCAAGTGTTTAATTTAGAAAATTGCAATCAGCTTAACTATTTTAAGGATTATTTCACCATATTTTCGATAAATCAGCTCTATATAAAGCCTTAAGAAACTGTGAAATAAATTCATTTCTCCATGCTTTAGCACTTCAGATTAAGTGTGAGTGTAGCCATCATGTTTTAGCTCTTGCTCAGGATCACATGGGGGATAAAAAACCACCCACAAGAATAAACAAATACACACATATAGCTGGGACGAAATTTTGAGTCCAACAATAATTCATGAATTATTTTTTCAACTAGAAATACAGTAACCATTAGTAAGTACACTAGTGGTTAATGTATACCAGCACTAGTACACCAAGTACACTGGTATTTGCAAAGAGCCACTTTTGGCCAGGCTTATTCTTTAACAGGTGTTGCAACTGCAAGTTCTGTGGACCTAATTCTCTCCTGGCCCTGAGCTGATTGTATTCTTTAACTCCTTTATTCCTCTGGATGTTCACTATCACATCTGCAAGCCCATTCTTTATCATTCCCATTCTTTTAACTAGTCACTTCCAAAAATTTCTGTGTATGTACAGTTCTTTAGTGTGTTCTGGCCAGTTGCTCTGGCAATGATGATATCAAATATCACAGGCTAAGAAAGGTCAGCCCCGCTTAGTACTCAGAGGGAAGACTTTAAACAAGTGTGTCTACTCTCTGTGTGGTACGGGAGAAGGTGCTGCATTATTTATAGCTAGTATTTTGCTTTTTGACTTACTGCATTATAGATTGGTAAACAGTACTAGACAGCCCTGCTGTATTAAAATTTTCTTATTATAATAAAGAGGACACAAAGGGAGGCCTAAGAGCTCTGTTCAGTGACTAAACATGACAAAGTCAATTCTATAGAGGTGGAAACATCAACTCTCCAGCCAGACTGTATTCTAACTATATTCTCTGTATCCAACTTTCCTTTGACAATTGCAAAAGACTCTTTTATGACACTTTAATGCTACAGCCTACACCTCACTGTTAAGTACAAAACAATTATCCACAAACTTCAGTTTCAGTATCTCAAATCATTCCAATCCTTATTTGAACAAAAACCTGTCATCTGGTAGACTTCTCTAAAGTACGCACGTAATCTGATGTTTTGTCTTTTCAGTTAAACGTCACTATTTATAATACATCACAAGATTCTGTCTCCTTTTCCCTCCTTCCCTACCAGTTTACTTCAAAATTAACACAGTTTTCTTATATGAAAATTCTATTTTTCCATTGTTACCTGCAGGAATTTGGGTACCTGATACCCACATGAAAATAAGGTACCACTGTGACCATCTAACCCTATGCAGCAGTAACACTACATAACCTCATCCAATCATCTTTGTATTGAGCCTACAACTTGTAATCAAATTAAATGTTAATTCACATACAGAATGTAAATAATGACTAAACCTAATTTCTGTGGGAAGTTGCTTTAATGGTTAATTGATTTCTTTCATAATAGTAATGTGGATTTCCTTATGCAAGTTACAGAGCAGCACTTACTCTTGCATTACTGTCAGCACCACACAATATTCTCCTGCATAAATCACAGCAGGCTTGAATTTATATCGTAAAAATGACCAAAGATAGTTGTAAAGGAGCCATGACTACTAAAACAGAAGCAGCTTAGTATTTCAAGAATCACTAATCCAGCATAGACATCTTCAGGTGCTGTGCCAGTCCATTTAATAAGGGAATGCCTTTAATCAGAGCCACTATATACCTCAAGTGACAGTGTTTTGCCATTTTTTAATGAATAAAGTGAATAGGTCCACCTAATTATATACCGTTAAACATCTGGAGATCCTCCACACTTAAAGATGTTTAAATATTTTAAGAATTGCAAATTTGTTCAACATTTAATATGAAATCTGATTTAAAAAATCAAAATAGAGACTTAAAATTATAAAAAAGGTGATGCCCCATTGCTCCGACATTCTCTGAGCATGGCAACAGCCTCTTCAGCTTCTACATCTGTTTTACCAGTTGCTCTCAATAGGATTCAAATGCCTAAGGAGGAACCTAAGAATTAGCTTCCTACCCTACCCCTAAAATCCTGTTTTAAGCATTATTTGGGAATGCCCATGCACTCATGAAAACAAATGCTTTAGAAATCACCAAGTAGATCATTTGTTGAAACAGAAGACAGTTGTTCTTCATATGCAGCAGCTGATATCAACAAACCAGCTACCAAAAATATACTCATTATACAACCACAAACTGGTAACTACTGAATGTCACAGCACATTGGCTGCAGCATGTTATTGGCACAAGACTGTTCATAAAGTCTGAGAAGTTCACAGAGGAATTAGCAACTTCCATCCAAATCCAACTCTTTTGGATTCTTTTTGGCATTGCAGTTGCATCTATTTCTGTTGGAGGTGACACAGCTCTTGGTATTTTCAGGCCCTAAGTTCCACATACACCATCACTCTGAAATAATGATTACCAACACTTGTAGTTAAGATTTGCTAATAGTGTTAGTGTCCTTTTCAGATACAGTTGTTTCTCCCTCTCCCAAATGCTAAGAGATTTTCTTTCACTGCAATATTAGCAAATGCAGAACAGCGCCTGTCCTGCACAGGACTGCATTTTCATCATTGTGCTGATTACATGAATGTGGATGACAAGTTATCAGGCTTTCAGAGTTGAGCCTTTTGTTTCTGGCTTCTACCTACAAGTTCCAAAATTGTATAATATTTGTACAACTTGGAAGCCAAAATAGAAAATAGAAAATATGAAAGGTACAATAGAAAGCAGCACTTTCTACTGTAAGATATTGATGAAGAATATCAGATTAATTCAAAATCTTTCACTGGAGAGGAAGTAAAGTAATTCCTCAACTGATAATTTGCCTGTAGAAGGTTACTCGTTTGTGCATTAAATAGGTGAGGATCAGAAATACCCTTTTGCCGGTACTCACAGAAGCAGTGATCCTCCAGATCAAGAAAAGCAGAACTCCTTGTCTTTTTCTCTATGTCACTCCTCCCTCCTCCCCTCCCTCATTAATTTTATTCTCTTAAGTGTCTTGAATAATTTAGGAATAACTAAGTCCACTAACAATTTTAGCAGTCTTTCCAGGGTGGGGGAGGCAGGGGATCTGTTGTACTGTTATGTGAACGTGAGGTTTAATACTATTAAAAAGAGAAAACTATATATTCCTTCCAAACCAGTTCCTTGAAGATGCATACGCACCAACAAGCTTGAGGTTTTAGGCACTTGTATTAATGAGCAGGAGTAGCTGACAAAAAATAATGTGACTTTATGTACAAGACACTGTATTCCCAGTTTCTGTGTTAGTTACCATGACACATAGTTCTTGCAAGAAAGACAAAACAAAATGATGTATTTTTGAAATAGTGCAGTGTCCTGTTACATGCCAGTTTCACATCATCTTAACAAGATCACCTTCCCTCTCACAAAGCTATCCAACTGGAAATTTTAAAGAAAAAAAAAATCCACCTTACCTGTGATTTTCAGGTGGATTGGACAAAATAATCCACATAGAAAGCATTAATTAAATATTGTGAAGCATTTCCATTGATATTGCTACAGCTTTACTTAATCATCGAAACAGACTTCGTAAGAAATCTGTCTTTAACAACTGCTGTTTCCGATTCAGCTATCCAGTCAGCAGCCAAGCCGAACAGAATGTTGCAGCTCCAGAACCTCAGACCATCCACAGCACCCAGAAACATTTGTCCTGTCACTAAAGGTGGCAGCTCTGGTCCAAACACATTATTTTGACTTCAGCCTCTCATTCTGTTAATGGGGACATAGACAAATTAAGACACATTTTCTCTTCTGCAAAGAGTTCTATTTGCTTGGCTACCAACCCATCAACTTGGTCGATTACAGTTACTCTTCAATCTAGTTGCAGTTGTCCAATACCTGATAGATGCACTCTGGCCAAGCATTACATTCAAGGATCTACATCCTGCTGCTCAACAGCATCTTTTCTTTGAAAGAATTCTGTTAAATAGAAACAACCTTCTCTACAACTGTGTATTCAACCAGGATTCTGAGCTGCAATATCCTGACTTTCCTTCCCTGGACATTCAGACTGCCATTCAGAAGCAGGAAGGGGATTGTAAGTGGCATGGGGTAGCTAGTTGCCTTCTGTTGGAAGACATCTGTAGTACACGTTGCCCAAACTGTAAGTATTCTTGGGGCAAAAGCCAGGCACTTTTCCCCTCATGTAAAGTATCCACATCAAAAATTTACTGCTGTCTAACTTGGTCTTGCCATTGCTAGAAACACTTGTTACTCAAGCAGAAGCGTCTTCTCATTTGAACAATGAATAAACACATCAAGTTCATCAACAAGAGATTTTCTGGTAGAATTTAATACAAGAGAATAAGAAAAAAATGAGTCTCTAGATATACAGCAGCAAGATTTAAAAATGTCTTAAACATAAATGTCAGAGGAAAAGGGAAAGAGAATGTTTTGTTCAACAATATTGCTAGCTGGTAACAGAAAATCTCACCGAAGAGTTTCACAGTACTATTGTGTGTAGGCATTTTGTTAGTTATCAAGCAAATTCCATTACAAAGACAAGAAACCCTAAAATTCCAGCAAGGTTTAGTTTTAGTCTCTGTTACATAAGGTATCTGCCTTATGAGGTCACATAAAAGGGCAATGTGCTTCTAACATAGGATTAAGGAACATATAGTGTAGTTCTATAGCCAAACCTAAGATAACAACAACAACAAAACAAGGCTATTTGATCTTTCCCCCAAAACAGAATAATTGGACTCCACTGATTTGGCTGAAATAGTGAAATGTCACGTAGACTCGTATTACCACAGAGATTAAATTAGTTTATGAAATAACTTTAGCCACCTTGGCAGAGAATACAAAAGTTTGAGAAAAAAAAACGTAACTCACACAAAGTATGAACAAGGAGATTCCTTCTGCAGTGCAACCTCTCTGTGGAAGGTACCGATCAGCATGTTGTACAAGAATGCTCCAAACCTGGGCTTCAAAGATCACAACACACACTAGAATCCTGGGAGAGTTACAATTTTCAAGTCTGTCCCTCAAGACAGTGAAATCTAGAATGTAAGCCCCAGTTAGAAACTTGAAAAAAAACCCAAAACTAAATGAAGGAGGAAGAGCTCTTTTCCAATCAGATTCTGAAACAGATCTCTTGAACTACCATGAGGGTTCCTCCCAGCCTTGGAATTAGCCCTTGACTGGAGGCAAGAAGTAGGAGAGAAGGAAGTGGTAGTACACCTTGACAGAGGACTACAATATAGGAGAGAAAACATGAGAACAGCAGTGAACAAATGGCCACGGGCTTTCTTTATGAATTTTTATTTACTAAAACATTCCTTGAAGGATTTCAGCATTAAGTTAACACTGTTATTTGTAATCAATAATTGACTCTGTGCTAGAAAAGTAATGAGACCTTTTTGAGATTATTGCACAAAAACCTGGCAACAAACCATTAATAACCCTTTGAAACGCACATATAGATCAGTTTCTGAAACTGAGTTTCAGAATGTCTCTAAAGTACAAAATAAATATATTGTTAAAGAACAGAAACTAAATACAATTCTTTTTATTTAAATCAAGTTCAGCAAGAAAATATTTTAATATGGCAAATACCCCAGCACTTGCTGCATGCATCCATAATCTTACTATTTCATCATAAGTGTGATCGTATTTCCACCCCTCTCCCCAAACGGTAAACCTTGACAAGAAATGGAAAATAGATAAAATATAACATGAAGCATTTTCTTTTAATATATATTCCCATTTTGGTATTTAATGCTTAATCTATAAATAGACATTCTCAGACATAAGAATGCTTTGTAAGTGTGTTATCATGCCTTTTTAAGATTAAAATATTTTACATGAATAAGTCCAAAGCAGTTCATTCTTTAATCATACTTCCAGTGAAAAAAACATTCTTCTATTTCATTAAGTATCAAAACTGGAATTTGCATTTTATCAGTAAGTGACTATATGCTGATGACTAGTTTAAAATATATCTATTTCACAAAAAGTATTGCTTATCAGAGTGCTAGGTAAATACTATATACAGGCAGTCAAAGAGTAGATGAAAAATGTCATGTAGTGCTACTGTTAAGAATAGTTTAAGTAGTACAAAAATTTCCAATAATATATGTTCCAATTTTTTGTGTGAGTGCTACCAAGAACAAATTAAAGGACATTAAAAAAATCCCAACTTATCCCAACTACTCTCAGCTGAAGGAACAAAAACATCCAATTTCTAAACAGAAAAAGTATTGCATATAATTAAGATTTTCTACTAATTACAAATTTAATTTAACAAAGTAATATGGAGGCAGCATGTGGTAGATTTAAATTCATACAATCTGTTAAGGTAATACACAATTGAAAATTAATGATCTAAAATTCTTAAGATTGTTTTAAATGTAATTTTAGCACAGTTCTACATAGTGTTCAGTCTGGAAGGCTAAAAATCAAGGAATTTTTGAATCTCATTCTTATATAAGCAAAGCTCATCTGCATCTTCTCTAAAAACCTTTTAGCAGCATAGTCAGCTTTATAAAGAGAAAAAGGCAAAATATTACCATAATTTACATATTCTAATAATCTTTCCAAGGCATCAAAGGACCCAGATTGAAATTCCTATAACAATTGACAAAAATATATTAACATATACTTGCATTTACACTTTCAAAAATTTGTAGTTAGTATTAAGTTGGCCTATGAAGCAGTAGTAAAGTGCAAAATATTTGGTATAATATCTAGCGATTAGTTTTCGCTTCTGTGGAATACAAATGTGTAAGCCTGGCTCTTCCATTGACAGGTATGGTGTTTGACGGCGGACCGACCTGGAGGCAGGGGGACAGAAAAACAAAGAAAAAGAAAGATTAACATAACTTTTCAGATTCTTCTCTCTGAACGTTACATAGGATTACTTCATGGAAATGGAAATAATGTTAATTTCAGTTAGCATTTTTATCATCTCAATGCAGAAATCATCTTCTATATGATTTCTGAACAAAGCAAACATGCTAGAGAAGTGGAAATGTAAGAAATAACTTAAAAACATATTTTATCCTATATAAAAATTCCATATATAACTATTCAAAACATGCATAATTTTTAGTTCATGACTAAACCAAACACTTTTTATTAAATATTGACTAGAACTCACTTCACAAATCTTTTAACAGTCCTTTATACCCTGCTAATGTTTATTCTGTCAGAAGCAAACTATAACTTCTAGGACAGATAGAAAGGACCTGATTTTTCAGGTGAGCTGCATAAACCAGCAACACCAACTGGAGTTAATGGGAGCTGTGGACACTCCACAGCCATGTGAATCACATATCACAGCACAGAGTTTACTAAACACAATATTTAGTAAGCAAAATGAAAACTTTCTGAAGATAAAAAAGTTAAAAAGAAACCTCATTTGACCCATTTTAGGATAGCAATTACTGAGGGGCCTATTGAACAGAAAAGGCCACAGATCTCAGCACTACATATTCACAACATACTAAGTAAAACAGGGAAAAAAAAAGGAAAAAAAAAAAAAAAGAATTTGGCTAGAGGTGCCAGCATTTTATTTTTTTAATGGTTCCCTCACAGAGCTGAAAGAAGGGAGAGTATGGTAAGTAGTAAAAAGAGAGACAAGCACCTGACAGACCTCTTTCACAATTCAAAGGGATCAGTACTTTTACCGAGTACAGCATCCCAGCAGAAACTGAGGTAAATGCATTTTAAAAGTCCTTTCAATACTTGAAATCAATTTTGGGTGCTATTAAGTTACTGACAGAAAATGTTTCCTTTCTCTGTCCTACTACTTCCAATTCTCCACATTAAACACAGAATGAGACCGTGGTTTTATTAAATTTGCAATAGGCCAAAAACCTCTTTCTTTTGTCATCCATAGCTGTATCGCAGTGTATGTGCTCTGGGTAAGAGTGAAAAGAACACATGTACAATTTTAGGTTCGGCAAAATTTCAGTGGGTTCTTCATTGCATGTTTTGCAGGTGCGTTTCAGGGTTCAATAAAAACAGGTTTTTATTGAAGCCTGTTTCAGGTTTCGGTGTTGCAGAATGCTTTTCCTTAAGTTTCTCCATTATTATAACTTTTCCTTAAAGATTATAGCTCTATCCTCAACCCCAGCCTCAACTGATGCTATACTGAGAAAGAACATCTTTAATAGGGTCCCTCTTGTTGGGGGTAAGAAGTGAAGAGAAAGGGAGGGGAAAAGGGACTTCAATCATCATCTCTCTCTCTTTCCCCATACCGTTCTTGTACCTAGACTGAGAAAGAATGTATAAGCCAAAGCTACCAGAAGAGCATCTCTATTAGAAAAGAATGAATAACCACATAATGAAGTTTTTCTTTGTTTTCCTTCTATTAGAAATAGACTTCTTGATTTTTGAAAAGCACATTTCAAATTTTATTTTTCAAAACAATTATAAACTACAACAGCCACGCCTGTGCATATTTCCCATAGAATCATAAAACAAAGTTCACACACTTATGCAAAATAAATAAAGTTCAATATTCACCATAACGTAATTATGCATTGGCGGGGGGACGGACAACAACCTTAATTTAAAAATGCACAAACAAAATCCAAACACTACTTCTAGTAGAACAGATAGATTTGACCTTTAAGTGACTCTGAACAATACAGCATTTGGTTAATCTTACCCTTTTTTTAAAGTGTCTATGGTTAGTGACATGTGGTTAGAAGTAATACTACAGTGTATTATGTACCACTTTTACGGACTAGAGGTCAAAAGCTACTTGAGCACGCCTGGAACCTTTCCAGGAAACTGAGTCTTCCTATTCAGTGAAGAAATGATGAGAGGTCTACAAGTCTCAGAGAGGCTGTTGCAGCGCTACACTGAAACACAATCCTATGTATGAAATTTGAATGTTCTAATATCTGACCACTCACCAAGACATTTTGACCACAAGGAATCAAAGACTTCCATAAAAACAAGTACAGCACCCCTCACATCTACCCACCACACATCATTTGTTTCTTTCAAGTGGGAAAGGGAAGAGAAACAAAAACTACTCAATTTCTTTAACCTTTTGCAATGAGAAATTATTCTATACAGAATGCAAAACACTAATGCTGGGTCAAGAAAGCATTGTCTGATACTATCATTAAATTGTCAGGTTACAAATTTAAAACAATACATGCAATCTTTTATCCAACACAAGAAATACAGTTGAATTTTAGAGGAGAGAAAGAAAAATTAAGTCACAGTTTTAACCTGAGAGGGTGGAAGAATATGGTCCTACCAGGACTGTTGGCAAAACATCTTACTAATGATACCAAAAAGCAGCAGGAGCCCTGAAGTACATGTAAGAATAATTAAGGACATGACAGAGTCTAATAAATAGAAAAATACCATCTTGAGAACTTCCATGTGCTACCTGCCTGCAAAAGATTTCATCTAGGTCTAGGGCAAAGCTGCTTAGCACGTGTCTAAAACCATACCACCTCAAACTACATAAACACAAGCAAATAATCAAGTATGTTCCTGATTTTATGAAAGAGATACTTAATTGATAATGTACCAATTTCGAATTCATTTCAGGAAGATTTCTGATTGGATTTTTACCGCTTGAAAATACGGACACAAGGAGCTTTGTGTGTGCATTCACCAGTGTATTCTGCGAAACTGAACTTGCTTCCCCACCTCCCTTCCTAAGAGACCTCCCAGCTGCACTTTGAGCAGCACACTAACTGCTGTTAGCGTCAGGCATTAATATGGTAATTCTGAAGGAAGCGCCATCAGTTCATCGTTATGGATGCAACGATGAAAACTCACCCTTTTCAATCTGGCAGCAGCTTCTCCAGAGCGGATTGCAGCCAGCAAGCTCTGGTGGATCTGTTCTGGGTCAGAACGCTGGAATGTCACCGCAGTTGGTTTCTTAGGGACTGGGGGTGGGTGGTCAGTGGAAGCACCTGACTGTGCCTGACTCTTCTGCTCGCTATTCATATTGCTGTTTTTCTATAAAGAGAGGAAGTTTTAGGGAAACCAAAACAAAACCTTTTAATATGAATTAGTCATAAATGGAAAACTAAGTCGACCTAGCACAAGGTTGCAAATCAAACCGCCGCTGTTCTAGTGTTTGACTTGTTCAATATGTCATACATTTCCCCTACAGCACATAGTTTCTCCTTCAGATAATTATGACGGCAGAATTTTATGCCCCCATTCAAGTGTGTTTGTGCCATGATCACTTGAGGCCAAACTGCTCACACTACACAGAATTAAATATAAGAAATCAACACAGAATCATAAAGGACAAATCGTAAGCACTCTGAACATAAAAGTAGGTATAGACAGTATAAATTATTCTATTTAATTTGTGCTCAGTTTTGGTCCCTGCTATACAGAAAAGATGCAGACAGGCTGGAGAGGGTCAAGAGAAAGGCCACCAAGACGATCAAAGGACTGGGAAGCCTGCCATATGGGGAAAGGCTGAGAAAATTGCCTTTGTTCAGCCTTGAGAAAAAGGGGGCTTAGGGAAGACCTTATCACCATGTTCCAGTATTTAAAGGGTGGCTACAAAGCCAGCAGACCCTCTTTTTACAAGGAGTCACATGGAACAAATAGGGGATAATGGGTACAGTTTACTCCTGATGAGATTCCAATTAGACACATGAGAATTTATCCCAATGGATAATTGTGAAAAGCTCCACAGGGAAGCTGCAGATGCCCCAATATTGAACACTTTAAAGTTGCAGCTGGACAGGGTAGTGGACCATCTTGTCTAGACCACGCTTCTACCAAGAAAGATTGGACCAGATAATCATTGAGGTCCCTTCCGGCCTAGTATTTATTCTATGATTCTATGGATTTATTTTTCTTCGAAGTATGGGGTGCTAATTATGGTATGAAGTAATTATTTCCAATAATCTGAATGAAGTTTTTTTCCACTGTAACATTGCCTGTATTCCTCTATTTCATAATGATGCTGTGCTACTGCTGGACACAAGGTGTTTAACACTATGAATACAGCTCTTTCTGATCAGGGAGAAGTTAAGAGGCTCTAGACTAATCATACTACATCACAGTGGATCAACAGTCAATATCAGAAATTAACTTTACCTTATCCATTAGACTATTTTGTGATGCCCCTGTTATGGTCTGTAAGGAAGGGCTTTTCACTTGAGGCACAGAGGTAGCTGAGGAGAATTCAGCTGTTGAAGAGGCAGAGGAGAGTTCAACAGGGCGTTCCTCTCTCAGTGCCTGGCTAGTGACTGCACGTGTCTTATTGAACGATTGTGACCTTTTGACCGCGGATGAGACAGCAAGAGCAAAAGGGGATGGTCTCGAACTGGAATACGGCTTTGGAACTGCAAAATTTCTCAGAGTTCTTAGGTTCAATGGTGCTGACGGACAAGAGGGAAAACTTTCAGGTTTATTGCTTTTAATAGGAGAAGTGGAGGATTCAAATTTTTTTCCATCACCAACTTTTTCATCATCTGCTGGAGGAAAGGAAGTGCTTGTTTCATGTAAAGATAAAGACGTTGTATCAGGTGATGAGGTGTTTTTTCCCATCTCTGTATTTTTACCTTCATTTTGAGTGGTATTAGGAGCACAAACGGTACTTCTGGCAACTGCAGATGTCACATAATGACCTGAAGCTCTTCGTTGCATCTGCAGATAAAAAGAACTAGGCTTTGTTGTAGGACTTAATGCATTTGACTTGTCCTGAATCTCAGAAGAAGCATTTGTATTATCCAAGCTCAGCATCAGAGGGACACGCTGTTTGGAAGACACCATTTCTATCCGATTGCTCTCAGGAGTAACCTCAGCTCCAGATGTCACAACACGTTCAGAAATGCTGTTCACTCTGTGCAGCAGATCATTTGTTGCTCCAGGTTCATTTTGTGAACTAGTCTGTAAATGACCCACACTTTTTGAAAGATGAAGAATTTCAGCTTGTACTCTGAGTTCTTGAGGGTCTTCATGCTTCAAAGAGTTTTCCAAAGTAGACACCTCTTGATCCCTATAATCTGATGGAATTTCTGATTCCCAGCTCTTCATTATTTCTAAGGATTTTGGAGGCACTATTTTATAAGTAGTCATTCCAATTTTTGGTATGTAATCTCTTGTAATTTCATTAGCTGGCTTGGGTTTAGGTTTGGTGTCCTGTCTATAAAGAGGGTAACCTTGTACAAGAGAGCCATCTGGAGTTTTTGCAGTTATTTCTGGTGCAGCAAAATTACTGCCATTTACATAAATGTCACTCTGTTCTGTTATGGGAATTACATTTACACGGGTAACTTCTTGTCTCTCAAGGTTTTGTTCTGTTGAAATATCTTCATCCTCTTGTATTCCATGCATCACTTGAAGAAGGGGGCTGTTTGCATCTCTATTGTGTTTTGGGACCAGTCCTCTGAACGTGGATGATTCACAACCTTGAGGAACATTAATTTCTTCCTGTGTAGTCCTTCCCAAATTGCTATCTGATGGACCTGTCTGGATTGCAACATCCTGAGTTTTTACCATGTCCAAGCTGGTTTGATTTGTTTTCTGATTTTGCTTTTCTGGAATCAGTTGAGGATAATTCCTATGGCTTACAGAGATGTCATTTTTGCATGCCTGACAGTTTGATAGTCTGTCAACTTCAAGCTTGTTATTTTCTTTAAAATCTACTGGTTTAATTTCATCTGTCTGAAGTTCTTTCTCTTCTGTTGTTGGAAGGAGTCTTGTATCAGTGTGATCTTTTAAGTTAAAGAAATATTACAAAATTAATATGAATGCCAAAAGGATTCAAACTTCCCCCTTACATTATGAAGTCCCACATCCAATGTATTTAACTACAAGAACTGTCTCCTCACCGATATTAAAATTTTCCTTAACACTTACTTTTAAAGACTATTTAAGGACATATATCACAAATAACAGTATTCTAACTCAGGTATTCTTCCTTAATTAACAAGTTACTGGTGCCATGCATCAACAACATAGAAAAATCTATTCTAGAATCATTGAAGAAGTGCTGATGAATTTTAGTTGATTATATAGGCATCAGTGACTCAAGGACTATTCAATATTAAATTAGATGCAATTTTTATTTAGTTCCACACTTCTGTACTTTCTGATCATTAGTTTTAACATTACAAATGTTATTTGTCAACTGTACCTTATGTATTTATACAACAGAACAACTGGAAAACACATCGACAAAAGTAATTTTCCAACTCTATTTTTCTAACTCTTTAGCAGCTCTAATAATTCAATTTTCTACCCCTGGACTAAAGGCATGTAGATCTCTCCAAAACACAGGAATATTTCAAACTGTATTAAATACAATATTGGGGAAAATTCGAATCTTTAGGACTAATAATGTGGGTGGTATTTTGGAAAAAGAAAAAAAAAAAGAAGAAAATCTCTCCTCATTTCAAGTATGTTATAAAATGGTAGTTAAACTTATGTCATATATAAACAAGACTCATGCAGTATGTTGCTATGATTTATAAACAGAGGTATACTGAATATAAAAGACTATGAAGGCCTAATATATAAATCTGAAAATCAGTGTCACAAAAGGGTAAAATAAATCAGTCAAATCACTAAATCCACAGAAAAATTTATGATCCATTAGATGCACAGGATGTCGTCATTTCTTTTCAAATCAGCCTATCACTTTTTTCTACTTGTGTATCAAAATATTTGCATTTTCATGCAGAAAACTCACGTTAATTTCATAAGCGAAGAACAACTGATGGCCTTTTTGCCCTACAACTGTGTGATGCAGCTTTGACTACTGCTATAGGAAGTAATAAAAAAATATTGAAAATAAGAATCCAAAACCCCAAAACTGCTGACAATTCTTGTCACCTCATCTCAAAAAGGACACATCAGAGCTAGAGAAAGTATAACGAAAATCATCAGATGATAGCAATTCAAGAGTTGACTACTGTATTTTATTTTTTTTTAAAGGAAAAGTTCTCTTCAGCCTTGTTTTGAAGTATTAAAAATGAGTGGGAACTACTCACCATCGGTTTTATTTTGATCCAAAATTCTAAGCTTCCTGTCTTTTTCAAATGCATCTTGCTCACTGCTTATCTTAGGCTGTAGTCCTCTGCAAAGCACAACAGTACATTAAATATGCTGGTATCATTCATTTCAGTAAACACAAGAAACAATGCAAGAGAACTGGCAATATTCTCCAAACACAGATGGACAAAATAGAATCACTCTGCCAAACACTGGAATACTCAGCAGAATAGATTACCTATTTTTTTAAAAAACAAGAGGAAATGCTGCAATGAGATTTTACCAAAACAACATGCAGCTTCACTTTCTTCTCTGTAAGCAGATGATCAATTTTCCTTTCCTTTCTTCCCCTCGTGCCATTTGAGCAAGCCACTTTTCCAGTAACAACTCATTTTCGGTGCAGCCACAATGTTTTATCATTCATAATACAGTGTTCAAAGCACAAAGAGTTCTGACAGCCCTACTATTTAAAACATATCCCCGATTTTCCCGGGGATATCCATGATATCCAGGAAGCTGCATGAGACACTGACTGCATATAGAATCATAGAACTGTCTAGGCTGGAAGGACCTTTGAGATCATCTAGTCCAACCATCAACTTAACTCTGATAAAAAAATAACCCAAAACAACCCATCACTGAACCATATCACTAAGCGCTTCGTCAACCCATCTTTTAAATACCTCCAGGGATGGTGCCTCAACCACTTCCCTGGGCAGTCCATTCCAATGCTTAATAACCCTTCCAGTGTGCAGATTTTTCCTGATACCCAATCTGAAACTCACACGAACATGTGAAGTGTCCAGTACAGACTTTTCACAACAGTAATGAAAAATTTTCTATCCCTTTTGAGAAATACCTTGAGAACAAAGAAGTAGGCATCAAACAAGTTATTTGCATACTAAACACTTTGCAAATGGACACAATTTCTGTCTTCAGATCACAGTGGACAAGACAACTGCATAAATGCTGGAATAACCCCTCATCTTCTTTGAGGGGAATATAAAGTACTTGACTTAAAAAAGGTAAATGAAAAGGGCCAAAACATTAAAACTTTTTCCTTAAAATATTACTAGAACTTCAAACTTACATCTCTGTTTAAGAGACTTTTATTTTCTGTAGTTACAAACACTGGCATTATGAGGATTTTAATTCATTTGCCACATCAAATGTATTAGTTGTCAGGAATCAGTGCCTTCAGCAGAAACATCTGATTTGAACCATTTAAAATTAGAAATTCCTCAATAATCATGCATTCTCATGCTGCTTGTACAGCATGCATTCAGTACAGTCCAAAATATACTGTAAGCATCCAATAAACTACTAAACAGGAGCATATGCTCTCAAAATTATTGCTGGAAATAAAGTTAAAGCTCAGTCCTGCACTCTTTACCCTTGCTTAACTCAATTCTCTTGAAAACAACTGACTGAACTACAAGTATTCACAAAAGACTGAACAGTTTTTAAAAAAACATAACCCAAGAGCCACAGAACACCACAGAGTATCATTACAGAAATCAGTGGGTTTGATTGGAACATTACACATATCCCTGGTTTGATTAAAAAGCACCTCTTCAAATAACTAAATCTTATAGAGAAAATCTGAATCATCAAAGGTTTCCAGAAATACAATGTCAAAGAAACCCTAGTCCTCATTCTGGAATCCCTGTGATATTTCAGGAAATAAAGTATTGCCAAACTATAAAGTTAGAGCACAGTGCATACTAGATGATGCCAACAAGGATTATAGGCCATGAAAGGGTATTACAAGTTAGTGGGGGAAAAAAGAAACATCCCCAGGACAATTGGCCAAACTGGCCCAATCACACAAATTTGATAATTTGCAAGTTCAAAACAAGTTAAAAATAACATCCTCCTCCTTGTGGATTACCACAGAGCAGACACACCCAAGCAACTGGCACAGTATTTGTCAGCACCAAAGATCTTTGCAAAGCCCCATTTGGCCTTGGACTGACAAAAAAGACCCTTGAAAAGCAAGTCAAAGCTCTCCATACTACCTTGAAAGTTCTTGGCTGTTACAGCATTTTGGCTTCAGTACAATAATTGAAATAGTTCTTTCAAATTAAATTGGGAACAGTAGCCAGTTTAGTTGCCCCAGGGAACAGAGAAATAGTGAATTACATTAACACAATGGGACTTCTCAGGACAATCAACATTTATTTCAAGCAGGCACTAACTCATGTTGGAAACCTGCTGAGTCAGGTAGTTTAACAAACGTGCTGAAGGGCAAAGGTACAGCATCACCAGAAGGGAAAAAGAGCAGTTAAGAAAACTAATGTGTTTATTCTTTAAAAAGGAAGAATTAACTTGTTTTCCTGAGAGCAGATGGATCAAGACAGGTCAAGACAACTGGCTAGCACACATAAGGAAAAGACAAAAGAAAAAGAAAAATTAAAACCAGAACAAATATGCAAGCAATAGATAACTGCGCTCAGAACAACAGAAATGGCCGGTCTACTTAGTTTTCCTCAACTGTAAGAACAAATTTGTAAATTCTCACTTAATTGATTAACTTCATATTTTTTTGCAGCACACCACTCTAGTAAATATGCTGGGTATTTTAGAGACGGGTTCAACTTTTCTGTGTCCAGCTGTTCGAGAAGTAAGGAAAGGGAGGCTTAAACAGAATAGGTTGCAGAAGACTTAGTCATTTTTGTTGAAAAGCTTCATGAATTACTGGGCACAGAAGAGTTCTACAATGAAAGCTAAGCATATTAAGCTCATTCCTCTCTCACAATTCTCTATTCTGTGCTCCACAATGAAACAGCACTCTAAGTTTTATTTGCCTCCCCCATTCCCTCCCCAATGCTCCTTTCTTTGTCACAAAACGTACTTACTTGCCATCTGTGCTCATATTTTCTTGTTTTTCTTCCTTGAAGCTTTGTGAGTTGTCTACAGAAACACTGCCAGGAACCGGAGCTGATGAAGCAGGATCATTTTTTTCAGTTTCCACTGGCACCTCAGCAGAGCTCGAGGCTGCAGTAACCTCTCCTGTCCTGGGAGAGGTATTTGTACTTTCACTGTCCTCTCTCTGTTGCACACTCATCTCTTCCCTTTCATCGATTTCTTCCAGGTTGTATTCTGAGCTCCTTACACCTACACTCACAGAAAGAAGGAAAAAAAAAAAAACCAAAACAACCCACAAATCTCAATGCAGGGTATAGATACAAAGGGACTGTAAAGTCAGCATAAGTAATCTGAAGAAGGAAAATGGAGGAGACTTTTCTTCATAATTCAGGAGAAAAGAAAAAAATCACCCAAACCCACAACTAACTCAGACTTTTAACTTCACAGTATTTTCTAGTTCTTTCCAATTCTCTCTTTTTACTTGTGAAAATACACTCATCACCATGCTATTGTCCATTTCTGTAACGAATGAATAACCTTTTTCCTTATTTAACCAAAGTACTGTATTAGGATAGATCAAAATATATTTAAAGTATCATAATCTGAAACTTCACAAAGGGACTCTATTTCACCCAGATTTCTTAGTACTTCCATTAGTCCTCCAATGAGGTTAAGAATACACAGTTCCTTTATATCAGATATCCCTTCCATCTCTAACATACCTCTATCACACATAGGTATGTTATAAAACTGAAGAGTAAACCAAATCTTAGTTTTGCCCATGGTTTGAACAAGTGTGCTCACCACTATTGAAAATTTTCCATAATTATTCTATTAAAACATAGAAGTGCCTTGTGCAGTGCCCTGTGGTACAGTAGAAGTGTACAAAACCAAACTATATAGGAAAGCGCTAATCCATAAAAATAATGGCGTTTTCAGTACAGTTCAACTAAAAGGTTTAGTTAATGGATTAGGCCACACATAATTCAGTGTACTGAAGTTAAACTAGTAAATCCACCTATTTTGACTTCCAAAGGGACTAACCATCTCCAGCTCTACTTTCCTGCCAGGAATCTTCCCACAACAAGATGATGATTCACTTTTTTTCAAATATTAGTAAGCAGGCCATACAATTAACCTCCTGGCTTCACAACTTGCATTCCACAACACACAGAAAACAGTAATTCCATCTCTAGAGTGCCATATGGTGACAGGGAAGGCTAATGGCAACAACTGAGCTATATAAGCAGTGCACTCTGCCTGACCTGACCAGGGTATACCTGCCAGCTTTGTGTGCGCCAATATCCATTAGGCACAGGCTTGCACTGGGACAGTGAAGCTTCAGACTTTTCTAAGTTGTATCAGTCAATTTCCAAGTGTAGACCAAGGCTAATGATGAAAATAAAATACTAGCTTAAAGCAGGCAATACTGGAAACTAATGAATTCTCCCAGAGAATGAAAAATCTTATTAGATTCTCTCTCTCTCTCTTTTTTTTTTTTTTTTTACAGACTGGTATCTCACAATGCTTCCAGTACTTTTAGAGAAGTACACTGTTATATAAACATAATAGAAGACTGCAGAGAAAGTCTCAGCACAGAACAGAAACTCTGATTTTTTCCAATATGGTCATTAGTTAAGAGTTCAATAATACCAAAGTTACTTGTTTACACTTACAGAGAAACTACGAAAGCCAGACATTTTACTATTTAATTCTAGGCTTTTTTGTATTGTATACAGTATTTTTATATTTTGTAGTTACACTTTAAGTGACGTGATCGACATGTGCCGTAGCTCATGATTTAGAGGTGATTTAGATCCCTAGGGAAAGAGGGGCAAGTCTGCAAAGGTGTGCAAGAGAGCCTCTTTCATGTAATTTAAGCACAGATACATACCAATATGCCACATTGCTATTAAAGGGACTGCCTTAAGAATTTACTATGAGTAAGGACCTGCTCTTCCTTCCCCTCCCACCTGCTGAGACCATTCCACAGCCATAACCAGCTCTCAAGATCACTGTCTTCTTCACTTATAAGAACTGTTATGTCATTGGCCCAAGCCATCACCAGCACAGGAACAAAGACTAAAACCTTCAGATTAAATATTCTGTGGAAACCTGAATTATACAACAAAACACAGCCAAGACTTCTGACAAGACAAATGGAAGCATTCTCGAGTTGCAATGGCTCTGTGCCCAAGCACTGCTGTCATCTCTGTTGCTTTTCCTCTGGAGAGGAATATAAAGAAGGCTGAGTTGTATCTATACTGATGGAATGGGAACTTAGCTTGGGTTGGTAAAAGACATTGCTGACATTCCCACTATGGAAAGTCTGTCCTTTGCTGTGCTAGAAACACTTCCTGTCTTTGGAGTGGACTAACCTTACCTACAGCTGTAGAATACCAAACACAAACAACTCTCACACTTTTTATAAAGTGCTCTACTTCATTTGTCAGCGTAGTTATCAGCCTTACTTGACATTAATTTTAAATTGTGGGTTCTCATCTATTACTGGATCTCATTCCAGACCTGGGTCCATGACTGCTGCCGCAGAATAAAGTCTGAATGCATTTGATACATAAACAGCATTTAACCACCACCATTCACTTACATCATGCAGTTAACTCCCCAGAGGAACAGTTCCCATTTTATGACTTGTTTCCAAACCTTCAGTTTAGAGCTTTTATATGCACCATATCACTACGAAGTACTTATGGCAATCCTGGCTACATATGGTTGCCTTCTTGCTTACACATTCTGTATCTAAGTCCATATATAATATTAATTACCTTTTTGTCTGTGTATAATTTATTCTAGATAAACATTACTCATTGAATTTAATTAGCCCAAAAAGAGCAACACTAAAGCCTACAGGATGACATGCCTGAATAAGATGACTGAAATAACAACTGTAAGTCTCCTTTGAGTCAGTAAAAATACTCTTTGCACACCAGAGAACAGGCTGCCACTGCCCTGAGCTGCTGTGCTTGCAAGCACCAAAGCCAGGAGGCCCAAATATATCATGCAAATCTGCCAGTCTTTGACTCTATAGTCCTTAACAAGTTTCTTAAGGGATCCTATAACTACAAAGATTACATCAAAAGATTTGCTTAATGGGAAATTATTTAAAAATCTGTAACTTTTAAATTATTTTTAAACAGCATTTCACCCTTTTCCCTAGGAAAAAAAAAAAAAAAAAAAGACTGAGCATTAATTAAACTTTGGGAAGGGGAACAAAAATCATAATTGAGACAAAAAAAAATTGTTGTTTATAATCCCAAATGTTCAAATTAATTCCCTGTCAATGTTTATTCTAGTAGATGTGTGCCTTCAGACTAGTTTTGTCAAGGTACAGCCTGTTTTTACACCATGAGAAAACTGCCAACAGAGATGTTGCCTATTCCAAATTATATAGAATAGTTCCACTTAACGTACACGTGTCTGTTAGCTATGCATTACTTAGATACCAAATTGAACATTTGTAACGGTTTGTTATAGGGCAGAAGGTAATGCTATATTTGCAGCTTAACTTCTTTTGCTTATTTGTTAAAGTAGCAATGCAGAACAGAACTACTTCAGGAACGTCAGTTACAGCTGAGCTAAAACTCAAAATACTTCCAGAAGCCTGACAATCAAAGCAGTATTAATCCAAATGGAATGAACCACTGAGTTATGAAAAATTAAAATTATGCCCAATTTAGCAATTAAAGAGATACGGAATTATTTTATTCATTTAAAACAACAATACCCAAGCGTGTCTAATTTTCCAACTAGGAATAGGACAGGGGTACTGCAATTGATATTGCTGCAGGTGAATACTGGTTCTCACAGCATCATGAGCTTTGCTAAGAGGTCCCTTTATACACAGGACTCGGGACAGTTTCAGAGACTTCACCAAAGGGCAGCAGTGTCCCACAAGAAAAAGGAAAAAAAAAACGGCAATGAAGCTGTGCCTTGTGACTTAGCTCTATATTTTTTTTAAAAATGCAATGCATTAAGTCTTCAGTAAGGGCCATTGCGTGAAGATACCAGCAGCAGAACTAGAGAACAAAGACTGTCACTATCTGCGGTGGTAAATCCCAGGGCTCAATACAGACTGTTCTAAGCCCACTGAAGATGATTACATTCTTCTATTTCTTTCCCTTACAGCTTTAATTAAAATATTTAATTACAAAATTCAACTGCTTTAAGCACAGGTTCCCTAAGTCCATGGAAAAGCAAACAAGGCATTTCTATGAAGTTCAGGGCTGTTCATCTACGCAGGACTTGGACATTACAGTGATAAGAAATGTAGAAATTCTAGCATGGATCTACAATCTTAAGCTAGAAACAAGCTAAAGAAAACAAACAAAAAGCCCCAAACAAACAAAAAGCCCCAAACAAACAAACAAACAAAAAAAAACTTATTTAAAATCATGCTATGATAACTGTGCTCATCATCTTAGACCCATTGAACACAGATAAACAGAGTTTTCAACACAGAAAATTAAACCTTAATAAACAGCAGTAAGAGCCATTCACTTAGAAGTAACTACCCTCCCTCAGCTTCTGCAACGACTAGGAAAAAGGAAAGGCTACAGCTTCACCACCTCTTCAGCCTCATATTGCACAGCAGAGGTTCATACTTCCTATTTATTGTTACATATTCTTTTTATTAAAAGTCTTTTCTGACAGTTTACATAAATTGCCCTAAACACCAACTGAGCCTAAATTTACTCGTTACTAATTTTTTTCCTTTTCCCTATTTGCCAGAGACATAGAATGGCAGGTGACTTCTTCGCCTCTTGTGATACAGTTGTCTTTTACCACTGCAACCACTGGAAAACTTCTCAAGAGTTTCTGTCAACTAGCACAGAAACTGAGCGTTTAGTCTCATATAAAGCCAGCGGCACTCCACATGCTTAGTGTTTATATCATTTTTAGAGAAATAGATTAAAGAGGGATTTTTCAGGACTGCAGTGGTTATTCTAAAAACTTTTACAAATTTAGAACACTCATAGGTGTCATATCTTGTATCTGAACCCTATAGTCTGATGCTTACAAAGAACAGTACTTAATAGTACCAACTGCATAAATTAAAAAAGTATTATGTTCAGCAGATAAAGAACTGTATTTTAAGCAGCTACACTTTTACATATCACAGTTTTTCCATAGCACCCAACAAATGATTTAATGTATAAACTATTTATGCGTACAGTTTGTATTTGCAACTTATGTTCTCAAAGGCTGTTCAGATGCAAAGCAAAAGGCAGGCACAGATTTGCTCTAATCCCTAGGTTATGCAGGTCAAGGGCAGCACAAGGCAGGGTTCTGAGACCGGGCTTTAGCTTCTTATGAGTTATACAAAAATCACAGAAGTTCTAGCTTGTTCTTGCCTACAACTTGTGACAGGGAGAATGGAAAACAGGGAGAATGTTCAGTTTATCAAATGTAAACCACATAGACCGATACAAAATATATCGTTTGCATTTCTGTAGACAGTAAAGGCAAAACATCTTTATAGTAGAAAGACATATATTTACTTTAAAGGAAAAGTTAATTGATCTGAAGCATTAAAATTAGTTCTATGCTTATGACACATCTATACTATAATAATTTATTACTAAAAATTATCATACCTTGCTATGAAGTAGATTTTTTTCAATGCATTTGGAAAAAGAACCAACCTGTTTCAGACTGCATTTCAGTGGCTCTTTCTTCCACTTTAATAGGGGCTGATTCTGGCGACTCTGTTACTGCAAAAAGTCAAGTAACAGGTTTTCTTTATTGCTTCTCAATTTCTTCACCAACAAAAGTTCTAGATAAAATGTTAAATTATGATCTTAAGGGACGGCAAGTTCTTCAAGAAATGTACCTTCTCTTAAGCAATCAGTGCTCATTGTCACATTTCCCAGATATTTTAACCTCAACTCTCAGGTATTTTTTGAACCAAAGAGAAGGGAACTTTTGTTATAAGAGAAGAATGAGAAAAGAACAATACTAAACTTTCTTTAAGGTTTTCTTACTAGTCCACTTCCTACTAAAGACCCTCTGATCCAGAGAAGTTAATCCTTTTTCCCCACCCTAAGCTATCCATCTGATGAACACAAATGCAATAGCTGCAGTTAACCAATACTATAACTAATTTGGTATTTTCTGCTTTTTTTTCTGATCTGTATGTCCTAAAACCTAGCTACTTTCTCACACTACATGAGCAAGTTTCAAAGTAGTATTACCACTCCTTACAATCTGAAGAAGTTTAGAACTTTTCGGGTTTTTTTACTTGAAGTTCTTATAAGATGGTATTTCTTTAAAGTTTGGCCAAATTGCCATACTTTCTGTTGCCTCCCAATTAAAGAGCATAAAAAGATTACCAGGCTCATTACTGCTTTCACTTTGATCTTCCGGTGCTCTAGAGGGTGGTGAGGGTGCTTTGCGCTTCATCCTCCGTAGAGAGGAGTTCACAGAAGTGGTGTCACTGAGAGGCAGAGAACCTTTCCGTAGTAATCCCGGAGGGGCCTAAGAAGGGAGACAAGGGAGGAAGAAGATTATTAGCAATCAAAGAAAAAACAGCAAAATAGCTCTAGTAATTATTCTGCAAAAGTACTTATAATATACATTTGGGACAGAAAAAGTATATACCTATTACCAAAAATCTTATGTTTCTCATCTTAATTTCTCCAAGGAGCAGGTTTGGAAAAAAAATTCTGTGTAATTCACAGAGGTACAAGATACAGCAGTAAATCAGTTGTTACATGTTATAAGGCAATTTCAATTCTTATATGCCCAAAGGCTAATTCTACAAACCCCTAACAATTATTTTCTAAAAGTAGCTAAAAATGACTGTGAAAAAAGCTTCAACTATACCCCACTGCAATGACATGACACAGTGTTTCCTTCTCTGTTCCTTTAACAGCAGTCCTGAGCTGTATACATAATTCTTAGGATTTTGCTTCTCTACTTTAAATACTTGATCTTTTGTAAAAATATTTTGAATGCCAGTTTTCAAATCTTATAAAGTACAGCTGCCTTCTAATCATAATACTGAAGCTAAAGTGTAGTAAGCTGTAATAGCAATAATTATAACATTTAAACTGAGCTTAAATTGTAATAATGTTCTGATTTTTCTAGCAAAAGACAAAAATATTTTCTTAATTCATAAATAATCGAAACCACTTAAAAATGGACAAAGGCTACCTACTGATGACTTCAGGGTTTTATGATATAGCTGTCCAACTGCATTTTAAATTGGTTTTAAAATACACTACTCAACAATATAACAAAATCCAGCAGTGACACCCATTTCTTGCTAGAAGGATCCACACAGCAACTGGATGCAGGGTCATCTTCAGAGAACTTTTCTGTGCTTTAATTATCAAGCCCACTTCACAGAGAGTATCAAGGAACAGAGATGACATAAATATACCCAAAAGGTTGTTTTGCTGAAGGTCTCACCCTCGTCAATATTTTCAGGAATGACCTGGATGAAGGGATGGAATGTACCCTCAGCAAGCTTGTTGTACCCTCAGAAGGCTGTCCTGCCATCCAGTGAGACCTTGACAGGCTGGACAGTTGGGTAGGTATGAACATGAAGACGTTCAACAAGGGCAAGCATAGAGTGCTGCACCTGGCGAGGAATAACCCCTTGCACCAGTACAGGTTGGGGGCTGACCTGCTGGAACGCAGCTCTGCGGAAAAAGACCTGGGAGTCCTGGTGGACAACAGGATGACCATGAGCCAGCAATGTGCCCTTATGGCCTAGAAAGTCAATGGCATTCTGGGATGCATCAGTAAGAGTGTGACCAGCAGGTCAAGGGAGCTTTATCCTGCCCCTCTACTCTGCCCTGGTGAAGCCCCATCTGGAGCATTGTGTCCAGTTCTGGGCTGCCCAGTTCAGGAAGGACAGGGAACTGCTGGAGGGGAACATGAGGAGGAACTTCTTGACTTTGAGGGTGGCAGAGCACTGCAACAGGCTGCCCAGAGGGGTAGTGGAGTCTCCATCTCTGGAGACATTCAAAACCCACCTGGACAAATTCCTGTGCAACCTACTCTAGGAGGACCTGCTTTGGCCGGGGGATTCACTAGATGATCTCCATAGGTCCCTCCAACCCCATATCATTCTGTGATTCTATGACAACAGAATTGTTGACTGTGTCAATACTCATGGAATAAGATGCTTATTGTTTAGAAGTTGCCACTCTAGAAATACAAATCCTACAGTATAGGGGATATTGAAGACCAAAAGCTAGAGTATTTGATTGTACATGATCAAAACTCTAAAGAAAATTACTCACAAGAGAAAAGATAGTGGCACAAGGTGTTTGTGAAGCAGTGTTTGGCAGCTCCTGTTACGTCTCAATAAAATACCTGAATAAATGACCGAGGATGATGTAAATCATCCTCTGAGCTATCCTGGGCATACTCAGTCATCTGCTTTGTCCCACCCTGATGCTGGGCATGACAGATGCCTTAGATACTTTACTGCACTGTAACGAGCAACGCTGTCCAAAATGTTTACATAACCCTTCTACCTATCAATCTAATACCAAAGCAAGCAACACAAACATCTTACGGCAAAGCAGGATTCAGGGTTTTACAGAGAAAAAAACAAAGCACAAGGCGAAATGTTCTCTTAAGAACAACAGAGGATATGGACGCAGCACTCCACTCTAATTAAAAATACTTGCGTGCTTGAACAGTTTTCAAACAAGTCGGTTTCTAGATTAAAATGTCACACAACAAAAAACATTTTACACTGTTATAGTTTCTTATTCACAGCTCTTACATAGTTCTACGAAAAAGAAAAACCAAACCAAATCCTAGGAACTAACAGTATTCAGCATCTGAATTTAGGCAGGAGAGGATGCCAAATACTACTTCCCCAAAGGAGGCTTTTTTAATTGTTAAACCATTTTCCTCCTTGCTGTTGGGCAGTTTTATTTTTCTCCTCTTTGGTAGCTGCTCTTCAGGCCATAGCCCCCCCGTTCTGCACAAAGACACTGTTTCTCTGTTTAAAGTTCTGCACCCTCATCTGCTTCGCACAGGCTCCCTCAGCTGACTTGGCTGGCACAGAGTTCTGCGCATACTCACTCAGCTAAACAGATGTCACCAGAGTTCCCTCCTGCACAGAAAGAGTATGTGTGTAGGGGGGGAATAATGTTCTCAGCATAAGAGCACAAATGCTACTAGAAGATTTTTATAAGCTTTTCTCCTGCCCTTTGCATCCAAAGAAACAAATGATTTGCAAAGAGAGATTTCAAGAAAGTACTAAATGTTCCAGTTAAGGTTCAAGTGCTGAACAGATTTTTCTCAGGAATTATTCAACATATGAATATTAAGAGCTTTCAATTCCTAACAAAGGCTGTAATGTGAAAATAGTGCTTCAAACAGATGGAAAAAAAATAAAATAATAATGTTATTAAGATGTATCTGACAAAGTTTTGGAATATACATCTGGGGGTTCACGTGTCATACCAACTGCTAATGATAACCAGTGCTTTATCAATTACACTTGAATTAAACCTCATGATAGAATCAATGAAGTAATTAACCGTGCTTGTGCAGAAACACTACTGAACTCTACCATAACTTCCACAACATATGCAGGAGTTCAAGTTTTACACACTGTACACTCTCCTCATCCAGGACCAAGCAAGGATGGATATGAAGCTTTCTAGCCTCAAATGTGTGTAGAGAAATTTAGCACCGATTCCCATGCCACCCCTAGTGGAGATGTGTAGAGACTGGTGCTTCCCAAGTTCCAGACTCTGTAAGCAGTGGCAGACATGGTGTCTGGCCCTTCTTATAATTTCAAAGACTAAAGGACAGGTAATTAAGCCACAGTAAATCTGTAGCTGGAACGGAAGGCAAAAAAAAAAAATCAGTAATTGGGAAAGACGGTAGTAGTAGTGACGCATTTCAGTGTGCCAGAAACCATAGTTCACACCAAGGTTCAATACATACACATTTTCATACCACCCGTGCCTACCTCTTTTGCTCCATAGATATCTAGGTTTAACAGAAGATCCACAAGAGATTGGGATAACAAAGCATACTGCTAGCCATATTGCCAGTATTTCTTTCTTCCTTTTGTACAAGGACACAGACAAATGTATGTCCAAGTAGTAACAAGGAAAAGAAATTATATTTGTTCTTATATGCACTTAATTTTCATTACATGAATTAAGCTTCCCAAAATGCCTACAATTAGCAAAAGTACTACAGAGAAAGTAATGTATCTCCAACCTATTGGAATGAAAGGATATATAGAGAATAGATTTGGAGAAACTCAGCTAGAAACTCAGCAGTTTTGCATTTAGTACACTGAGAAGTAGATGCATACAATGTCCATCACCAATTCTGAACAATATCAGAATCATATCAAATGATCTTCACAAAAACTTCAGCAAGAGAAAACAGGCAGTTCTGACCATTGTCTTCTCCCAGGTAATGCTGACTTAATTCAAGACCTCCCTGATGTTCACAGCACTGGTTGCATCAGTGCCCAACTTCTCCTTTAGAGGGCTGACCATCAAGTTTCAGGCAACTGAGCCTCTGGTGTAACTTCTTAAGCATGGAACTCATCCCTCCCTGAAATCTTAACCAAGTTGTTACATGACAGTGGCTAATAAATCTTTTCAGAAATACTTTATGGTTTAGTTGCTTCCCACACTCTCCCCATTCATTCTGTCATCTCCTTCCTGTTCTTTTCTAAGGGATTTAGAGATTTCAATTTCTTTAGGAGTTAGGGTTCTATAACTGAAAGCAAGCTGTATTTCTACAGTTGAGAAGTTCTATCCATCATTTAAAATGGCAAATGTTTTGACTAAAAATCTCCACTTAATTGTTCCTACCCAAGCATACTTTACACTGTTCTCACACATTGCAAAGGAGCATATGTAAGGAGACAAACACCCATGGGTTAAAATGAAGCTATCACAGTCTAGGTTTTATAAATAAAGCATTAGGAAGAAAATCAGCAATGGCATTTTGGACATAATCAAATGCTTTTAAAATAAATTTTGTTTAAAGAACTGTTATTACTAAACTTTTATGAAAACTGCGAAGATACACAGACTGCATTATACAACAGCACTTTGCAAAAACCCTTGAGAGTCTGCTCTACTTTCAAGTGTATTTAAACTTGCTAGTTCTAAACATACTTCTGCCCAAAATTAGAACTGGCAAATAAGTGAGGGATTTCAGTATTAGAGACAAGCATGCACATTTCCATTCTAATTTAACCTAGAGATTTGCTGGACAAATACTAAATCCTTAAGATGACTTACTAGTCATCTTCTGAAGCTCATGTAGAATGAGCAAATCATGCTATGTAATAACTTGTAAAAGCTACCCTTACTAAAGGGTAAGGTAGGTACTAAGTTGTACTTAATTTCTCCCCTAACAATAGTGACTTAGCTCCAAAACTAATTCTATAATCGCTTTGAAATTGAGGCAGAAAAAATTCAAGCCTCATACCAGAATGTAACTGCTCATATAAAGAGAAAGGGAAAGAAGTGGAGAAGCTGTAGGAGGTAAACATTAAAGCCCTTTTTCATACTGTGAGAAATTGGACTATAATACGCTGTGAATTTGAAGAAAGACAACAGTGAGAACACTGTTCCCTTAAAGTTGGCTCATTTCACTGTTGTCTGATGTTACTACTTTGGCATGTTTCTATCAAAACCAGGCAAACAGTTTATCCAGGCAAAGCTGACATTTCACTTTGTCTTCCTTGTGGATGTTACAAAAGAGATCTGTCCATAATAAGGCACATGCAGAAGGTCATCCTGGTCCATAGAAGAAATAAAGTATGTATCCAATCTGCCAAATAAACTGAAGGGCAGGCTTCAGAACATCAGCATTCTTAAAAGCAACAGGATTTGTGAGGAAATATTTCTGGTAAGGCAAAACCAGATAAAAAGTTACCCTTAAGAAAAAAAGAAAATAATAAGTATATCTTAAATTTTGTAAATTAACTTAATGGGGCACTGCAACAAAAGTGAAACTCCCAGACATACTAAATAGCCCAGTAAACACACCAATCAGCCTGCTGAGCAATCTGAAAAAGATTTTAAGTCCTACCAGCAGGACACGTATTTTCAGCAGTGGAGAATATAAGACACCAAATTTTTATATTGTTTACAATGAAGTAATTGCAGTCTAGTGTGATCATTGTACTTGCTGCACTACTGAGAACATGGATTAGATGAGTATAAATTGGTCACTGTGGGTTGAGAAAACATTAATGCACAGGAAACAGATGATGAAATACTGTGCAACCATCAAAACTGACTTTATTCTATAATACCTGTATGTTTGATTTCAAATTCCATATTAGGATTTTACTTATTGGAATAAAACCTATGTATTTAAATAGTGCCAGATTTCATCTATAAAGTTGTAAATCCTATAAATGACATTTTAATTTAAATAATTTTATTTTACATTGTCCCTTGCCTAATACATTATGCTTTTAAGGGAAGTGTCCTTTATTTTACAGCTAAGTGAAACCAGAAGTCTCAACAGCTGGAGATAACCTATTTTGTTTATTCTAGAGACTTCAGTGTAAGATCTGAGAAACAAGGTTCTAAATCTTGTCACCGTCTCCCTGAATGGAGGCTGTTCCGGTATCAGTATCTCTCCACTCAGTTTTGTGTCAACTTCAAGTTTGTTGAGGGTGCATTCAGTTACATCTAGGTTACAAATAATTTAACAGTATTTGGCCATACACCATAGTACCAACTCCTGAGGAACTCCACCTGACAACCAGCCTGACTTTGAGCCAATAACAACCACCATCTGAGCTGCTACGCCAGTTTTTTTCCTACCTTGCGGTTCACCTGTCTGGTTCATAACTTAGTAGCTTTTCAACAAAAGATGTTGTGGCAGAATGTGACAAACACCTTGCTAAAATAAAGGCAGATAACCTCATCCTCCATCTTTGGACTTCTTTTAGACTTTGGACTAACTTACAAAAGACATTCTAGTTATTCTTGACGTCTACTGCCTCCTCAAGCTCCAGGTTGCCTTTGCATTCCTAACTGCATCTTTGCATGTCTAAGTATCTCTGTATTTCTTTTGGGGAATTGCTGTCCCCTTTCGATCTCTCACATGCTTATTTTTGCACTTGAGCTCTCTCAGTAGCACATTTAAATGTGATTGTTTATTTTTATGCCTACTCCTTTTCCCACTTAAGGGAATGGACCACTCTTGTGCTGCAGGAAGGCTGTCTCTGAAAATATCTCAGCACTCTTCCAAGGAGCAGCTTTATCCCCCAAGGAAGTCTCTCATGTGATCCTTCCTAAGAGTTCCCTAATCAAGTTGGTCAATATGCACTATGCAGTCCATTCGATGATATATATTGGAAAGTAGATATTAAAAAGATAAAATATTTTACATTAGTTCATAAAATTCAAGTCACAGAGCAAGTCCCAAGCTTTGTATTACTTAATAAGCCACCGTGCAATAAAATCAGAATGAAACAGAACTCATCTTAAAAAATGCATGCCAAAGGCTTCTAAATTCTAAGGTAGTTGCACAAAGTAGTAAAAACTAGAGAATACAGACAAAAATATAACTTAATCTGGACTTCTGTCCTTTCTTCATAGGCTCTTCAACCTCAGTCAAATCATTTTAAATGAATAAGAAATGTCAGTACAAAATAATAAATCTAAGCAATTTTGTTGAGTGATAGATCCTAGCCCAGCAGTCATACGTTACTGTTAGACATAATAGGGTATTAATCATTTAAAGCATGTTGGCATTAATAAATTATTTTCAAAAAATTTTAATTCAATTAAAAGACACACATGATGAGGGAAAAAGGATCACGTTTTTTTCCCCCTCCACAGTTCCTTTTATTAAAATACAGAAAGAAACCTTTGTCTTCTTCAAATGATAAAGCCTTTCAGCAGGACACAATATACAAATTCAGAATTTCTGTTAAACAGTGCTCTCTTGTGGTTGTGTGCATCCCCTAAAGAGTAAATCACAGTATACACAGAAAAGAAGTCATGGTTCAAAATTTCTTGTCCCTGCGTCTAATATAAAATTAATCCCTCAGATTTGTATTTCATTTAGTTCTGCATTTTATTTTTCTAGCCTGCCAATAACCTCATTCTTGAAGACCACCTTTAAACACTGCATTCATAGTATGAAACAAATTTTTTTAGAAAAATTATAATGACATTTTTAGCCTTGATCTTTAAACAATTCAAAATTAACAATACTTAATGCATCAATCCTCCCAAATTCTGTTGGCAGACTTTCTGCACTGCATTGGATATATAGGTTACTTAAAGATGTAGCCCACATCCCATAGCTTCAATTAAATGCATCCCTATTTGATTGAAATAAAACCTTACTTTAACTTTCTGGGAGCACAAGATGTTAAGACTTCCCAACACTTCCAACTTTTTCTAGCAACCTATTGTAAAGAACAAACGATCACACGTAACTTCAACATTAACAATGACTGCAAAGATCAAAACATCAATTACTAGATATGACAAAGTGAGACAATATTCTCACATTAAAATATATTAACTATTGATTGAAAAGAACAAAAACATGCTCAGAATACCAACTTAAATAAGAAGTTGGCTTTGCCTTTTCAAAATACAGCAGCTACTTTGGACATTGGAGATAAAGTTTAAAAGGAATACACCTTTCGATTTTTGTAGTTATTTTCAAACTAATTTTTAAAGCTATTTTATTTCCCATTTATTTCAAGCCTCAGCAGATATTAACAGAGTTATCAGGATTATTACATCTAAATTTCTTGCTTTAACAGAAGTGAAGCAAATGTAACTAACCTGTTCATTCCTATCAAGGCTGTTAGATTTCCCAGTATCAGATGCTGGTCGGACTTGGGCTTGTGCAAGTTCCTGGGGAGCACTCTGAGAATTTGGCATAGGTGGTAAAGGAGCTCTCCGTTTCTTCGGCATTTCAGATGGCAGCGTGTTTGAATCATACTGCTTGCTAACAGTGTTAGATCTCATGATAAATGTTGGCCTTGGCTTGCTCATCAATGGAGTTGCTGGAGCACTGGCAGCCTTAGGGTGCAAGGGAAATGTACAAAAAATAAATAAATAAAAAAATCAAGTTACTTATACTTTCTGGAAAACAACCAACAGCATTGGTTGCTCAATATAAATGTTTCTAACATGAGGAAGTTTTGCTTATACAACGTTACACCTTACTTGTTCTCTTTTCTTCTTGCTTCGTTGAAAAAAGCTGAAAAATCCTTTGTTTTCTTTCTCTTTCAGAACATCTAAGTTTTCAGATTGGCAGGAGTCTAAAAAAGAAAACAATAGTTCTAGATGTTATTTATTGCACAGATTATCTCTCTGGCATTCTTTCTATTTCACTGTCTGTCATAAGCCTCCTGGAAGGATATACAAAACACATCATAAATCACCTATATTAATCGCTTTTCTAAACACTGCAAAATGAACAGGTTTCCCAGCATCCACTTTGTTCCTGTCTTTCTCAGAACTCAGATGAATTTCAGCTGCTTCATCCACCCCAGCACTTCATCCAGCCCATCCCACTTGTGATATGTTATGGTTCATAACACAAAGGCTGTAAAAGGAAGAAAGAGCACCAGCCTCTCCCACTCTCAATTCCTAAGAGTTTAAATTCACGGCAAAATGCAAAGTGGGACAAATGAGGCAAAAGCCTGCACATGGTCTAAATATGGAGAAAGATCACTGAGACCCCCATAGGTGCTGCATACATAACTGCATGGCAGCCATCGTAAAGGTAGTCAAGTCCATTCTGTTACCTCGCAGAATTTATCCTCTTTACATTGTCATATTCATGCAGGCAATTTGCAAATCTCTTTTTAATTTTCATTAGGTCTAACTTTCTTTTAAAAATCCCATTGAATGCAAATATAATGAGCAACAGAAATCTACAAGGCCATTATGGGTTCTTGGTACAAGTATCAATACAAACATGACTGTAAATTTAATCAATCAATCAATCTAAGGTGAAACTATACAGAAATACTTTATGTATAGCTGGGTATATCCAGTTCTGTATTAGCTTTTTAAATATGCATTTATGACAGGACAGAGATAATTACTCATGTCACAGTTAAGTAGATGTTTTAACAGCAGCATGTGGTAATGTCACATAAGTGCTACAGTTTCACCGCCTATTTCAGTAAATCGTACCTTGCAAAGACGGTAAATTTAAATCAACTGGTGATGTGGCTACAGAAAGAAAAAAAGAAAGACAGAAAATGTGAATCTGATCAAGGACACAGTTACGAGTTACAAACACAGAAAGCCAAGCTGCATCTTCAACATTAGTAACTGGCACTTTCCTGAAGTAAAAAGACATGGATCTTTACTACCTAATGCTGTAAGGTGTTTAGAGTTTGAGCCTGAAGACATGCAACACAGACTGAAATCTTGTAAATAAGGAGAGAGGGTCCATTACTTTTCTGAAGGAAAGAGGGAAAGTAGTATATACAGTAGTTTTTTCTGTAAGTTTTGGCTTATCAGGCAGTCCAAATTTGGAAAACAAAGAGGAATGTATAACGAAAACACAATGTGAATAAAGTAAGATTTGAGTTAAATTCCATTAAGTAAAGGTATACCTCACCATTTACTTTCACAAAGAAAGCTGAAAATGTCGAACTTAGAAGTTGTCTGCAGATTACTTTGTGTCAAGAGAACTAAAGTATATCCCAAATTTCCTAGCAAGGCACTGCCTTGAAGAAAGTGGACATGCCCTTACATTCTCTCCTAAGCATTTCTGGCTGTTGATTCAAATAAAGCACACATCATACTGTGCAAAAGGCAGCTCTGGCACTCGGTAGATGAGAGCAGTAGCCAGACAATAAACAAGACAATGCACTATAGGCACGTGTAGTCCGAGTAACATGTTTAGGCAAGTAAAAATATACTGTTTTCCAATGAAGAGAAAGCTATCTCAGTTTTGTTTTCTCCATGGAAAAAGGACAAATTTTCCAAATCTGTCATTCTCCTGTTCTTCAAGATAACTGACCTTTGGGAAATAACTGAGAGAACTCTTGAAACTTACCACCAAATGACAAGGTTATTTTATTCAGGTAGAAGAGGAAAAGACAAAGAACAAAAAAAAAAAAAAAAAAAAAAAAAACAACAAATGCCCCCAAGTATTAGAGCAGGAAGAAAAACAAGTAAATAGAACAGTGGTCAAGAACAGGAATGAGCCTATATTGCTGCATTCTGTATTGAGGTAAAATTTCCTGTGAGAAATGTCTGAAAGAAAATAAATTGCACTGTATATAGTATTTTTAATCACAGTAAACCCTTTAAGAAAAGAGCAGGTTTACACCTGAGTTAAAACCAGGCATAGAAATGTCTGTACAAATATAAAAAAGTTAGTTCATGCTGCCCCTGTTTGGATCATGGTTAAAAAGAGAATTATTATTCCTTCATAATATATAAAATTAGCAAACAGCACTCAGAAATATACATAAACACCATCAGAATATTCTAACTCTTCTCAAATTTTAAATATTTTAAAACTAAAACAATTTTTTTAATGCATCTGTTCTTTTCAGCTCATCAAGACTCTATGTCATTTCTATGAGCTAAGGGAAATAAAGTGGTGTTGGTCTTTTGGAGTAAGAGGGACAGGAAGGAAAGGAAGAGGTTGCTTTTAAGTGATGATTTGTACTTAGCCACCTTTGCTGGTACCTAACATTTTGTTAGGAAATAAAACATTTGCAAAGCACTTCTAAAACATCAGTACAGGCAAAATTGTTCCAGTTTCAATTTTGTGGAAGACTAATGAAATGTATATGAAATTGTTAGAAATAGATTTCTTCTTAAGTAAAAACAAAAAAACCAAACTAAAACAAAACAAAAACCCAAAAGCCATACAGATTGTTGATATACTAAGTCATTACTTTTTCTATAACTGCAATTTACAAAAGTTATCTTACCTCGGCTGATATCCATGGCATACAATTCTCTTAGCCCAAGGTCATTAAGAGATTTTGTCACATCAAGGGGTTCTTGTGACTGGTAATTCTTCAACAGCAGAGTATGTGAAGGATCAAACTCACATTTACTACAGATAATTGGTATGAGTTCTTGAAGGGGTGAATGTGGACTAACTCTTATTACTGTCTTCTGTGTCTTCTTGTAGTTTATCACTACCCTTACTGTTTGCTAAAAAGAAGAAAGTTCCAATCAATAACAGCAGAAATTGTGAAACAACTGGCATTTTTATAACAGCCTTACAGCAACCACTGGAATTCCTCTTATGGCCAACTTCACCCAAGTTACAGACCCAGTAACATCACAAGAGAAACAAAGAATTATTCTGTGGTTCCCTTCTACTCAAGAAAAGAACACATGAAACTGCTCCTCCTCTAGCATATGTCATTTGCCTGTTCAGCAGGGTACATGCCAGACGCCCTACTAGGTTACACCCGATAGCTGTAGACACCCATCAATGAGCCATGAGACCGAGTGCGCCTGTGCACAGAGTGAAGGTAAAAGGGCAACAGAAGAGCTCCCCTGGCACTGTGTAAGCGTTTTAGATAAATTAAAAAACAGTACAAAGGCAGAAGGAAAGATTTAGGCAACACCCAGAAGTTGCTTTAGTCCTTCTAAAAGTTCCTGCCTTCTTAAGGTTTTAACAAAAAAAAAAAAAAAGCTGAGTAACAACAAAAAAGTACAGTACGTATTAAAGGAAAATGAACATACAATCAGAAGGGCATATATATCACAGTATGACAGATGGTACAAGTTGTTGATTTTCAGTTTGTGGAAGGCTGTATTCAGCACACTTCATCTGCAGAATTTGTCAAAAGGACAGTAAGGCGTGGGATTTCAAATAATATTGTAACATTTCCTTCTTTCGGCAGCAAAGATATTTGCTGCAACAAACAGACACATTTTACCTCTACGGAGTTCATGAATAACACCGAGCCAAGCATTTCACAGGGGTACATGGTGAGAGGATGACAAACAGAAAGAGCTGAAACAAGAGGCTGAGCTACCAGCTCAGCTTGTTGTTGATAAAATAGTGATTCTAATTTCCCAAAACGTCAATTTTACTTCTCACCTCTGGTATAACTGGAGCAGGTTTCTTCTTATCCATTTGTCTTGGCTTTACAAACACCTTTTCTACTTCAAGCATTCCCACTGGCGTGTTGGGTTTGAATTTAATCTGGCTGTTTTCTGCTGATACCAACTCTATCGTATAACTTGATGGATTTAAATGATACTGTGCACAGAGAAAGATCAGCAAGTCCATCATGGGCTTCCTGTTTAAGACAAATGGGACCATCACAACAGATGACAATTAAGCAGGCTATAACAAAACATGCTGCTAAAGATTTAAATCAAGTTATCCTTTCCCCTCCATGACTAAATAATTACTGCCAAGTACCAACTTTCAATATCTTCAACTTAAAAAAAAAAACAAAGCAGCACCAAATCCCCCCAAACTAAAGAGAACATGAAACCAGCTTGCCAAAGGTATGCCAAGTGCTTGAGTAAAGGGGAAAATTTTCCCTTTTGTGAAGTGATGCTTTTCCTGAGGTCAGCAAGAAGGTGCAGATTTGCCACCTTATTTGACATTCGATGGGAACTGTAGCAGTGGTGATAAATGCCCTGCTATTCATTAAGAATAGCTTTGGGAAGAAGGAAAAAATTGAAGTTTCAAGGAGGTCTTGCATTAGGGATCCCAAACAGAAGCCAGGTTTAGAAGGTTTCTAACAGAAACAGAGGGAAAGAAGTTAAATGACAATATAGTAGTTGAATGCAATTTCTTGAGAAGATCTATATAATGCAACAGACGTCCTTTTCACTATGAAGTACGACAAATCAAATTTTTCATATGTAATCATAAACTCTATGTCCTTGTTCTCTCAGTGCTCAATGAAGACCATGTAGAACAAACGTATTAAGGTAGAGTGAACATTCCCAGTTGCTACCGGAATGAATTTGTTAAAGCTGTACTTTAAACAGAAATATAGAAGTTTAAATAGATCAAAGGTAAGGACAGAATCCAAACTTTGTACACTACAGAAACTGAAAAAGGTTATAGTCCGATCAGGTCACTGGAACTGGTCATTCTTAAATAATTTTTAGAGTTGGGTAATAATCTGTATGGAGCATTTAATTTTGATACCCTCTGCATCTCTGTTTTCTCAACTACAAAACAAGGAAATCTATCACCTGCTCTGTCTCACAAGGATATTATGAAAAGAATTTAGAAGTCTGCAAAGCAACTAAATGCTATGTTGAAAAGAACAATGAAGTGTCTAAAGGAACATTAATATGGGGTTTGACTGGTACAGCTTTATCGGAAATCTTGAATTCTAACATGTAATGTCATGACAGATGGAAGTATTCTGGTAGCACAGCCAAATGTGGAGATAGATGGTTTCTGAAAGAGCCATCAAGCTAAGCAGAACTCTAGATAATATAAAGACTGTGAATATGGTTAAATAGGCAGTTAAATCAAACTTTTCATATGATTCTGTAAAAATTACTGTGAACGCTGATTCCCGCCCCCCCCTTAAATTAACCCTAGAACATCATTCCTGTTTTCACTTGGTTTTAAGGAACAAGTATTCCATAAGCAAACTGTTTTCTGATTTCTAGAAGTAGGGCTGGATTCTCTGGTGCACATGCTGCACTTCCAGAAGATGGAAAGAGTTTGAATGCTGACAGATACATATACTGCAGACCTGTTGCTTTTTTGTTCCCTCTGCCCCACCCTGGGGAAAGTTTCTGCCTGCTTAAGTGGCAGAATATTTGCCTCAGGAGACAAAGACAGGAAGAACAATAAAACAAAAGTCATACAGAAACAATGCTCCATGATGTCAAAAAGCTATCAGACGGTTTAAAGTGGTACAGAAGAATGTAATATACTCCTGTGCCTTCATCAAGATGATATATATCAGCCTGAGGAACACCACAAGAAATGCACTGAGCAATGCAGAAAAATAACTATTTCTCTCTTCCTATAGCTAAACCTGAGAGTTTATCTCAATTCTTCTCTCATATATATCACAACCTACTCTGATCAGAAGAAAAAAGAAGCTACTCTATTTCTTGTACTTCTAACCTGTAACAGAAGAGGTACATCCATCACACCCAATAAAAAAAGAGATGCAAATGCAAATCATGTCATTCCCTCATTTCACCAGGGGCAGGGGAGGGGAGGAGGAAGCCAGGAGAAACAGCAGATGCTACTTCTGTAGCGACCTTTCTGGTTATCAGCCTATCCAATAAGTTACCCATTACTTTTCTTCTTGAGCGTTTTCATATACTGACTGGCTTTAAAAGCTGCCTTTCCGCAGGCCTTCAGTTATTGGAGAAGGGTATGAACACCAAAGATGACCAGGACAAGAATTCACAAGCAAAGATCGCAGAAAGCCATTCTATGGAAATACACCATAGCGACAGGGGCAAGCCCTCACGTTAAGCACAGTCACAAGTGACAGAATGATAAGTGAGAAACATAGCTGCTCAAATGCAACAGGCAGGTACATGCAAATTAGTACATGAAAACAGTGATTCAGGGCAAATTTGCTTTCTGTTGGTACTTCCAGAAACGACCTGCTTGACTTGAGGATGCTAGACATTAAGTCCCCCTCCTCCACTAGAGGCCAACCACTGCTCTAGATGGATATTCCTAGAGCCATGCAAAAAGTAATCTTTTTTTGTAATCACATCCTCTGAAACTTGCAAAACTATTTTTCACTGAAGCCTTAAAGGATTGCAGGTAGCACAATACAGGTATCACCGTAAATTTAACAGCTTCCATAATTAATATTTAGTAAAACTCCAAAAAGTGGCTATCAGCTGTCTCAGAGTATATTATCCACTTATCCTCCTTTCTATAATTTCAGTAAGACCTTTATTCACAACTACTTTAACTTCCTTATATTGCTCTGTTTTCTGCAAATTTCTGATCATAAGTTTATTTACATATTCCCACATGCTTTCATTGTTCATCTATTTTCCTCTGGCTGTTCCTAACTGATAAAGTATCAATATAGAGTGGCTAATAGCACGCTCTCATTACACGACATAACTGTTAGTTCAATGATGAACCTTCGCCCAGAATGCATCAAATTATGCTGTGTTTGTAACCAACAGTGAAAAGAGTCACTTCAAATCATGAATCAAGTGTTTAAAGGTAAAAAAATGCACATTTCCACACTCCTCTCCAAAAATGAGGGTGAGGCACTGCTACTAATAAATGCTACTAATAAAAAAAATTAAGACTCTTACATGATCAAACTTTAGGAATAAGGTTTGCTCACCACGAGACTCTGAGTAAGCATCACTGAATAAACAAAACTGCCAGTAACCACTGGGTTATTTCTAAGTATTTCTAGGTAGGGATGGATTTGACAAAAAAAAAAAAAAAAAAAAGGAATAGGAAAAAAAAAGAAAAAGAAGCATTTTGGCTTTATGTAGATCTCTGATTACTTAAGCCTATGGCTTCATGACCTTCCTGACAAAAATAATTACCTATTCTCTAAAGAGAAAAAGTCACTTGTTTACTCGGAGAAGAAGAACAACAACAACCACCAAAAAAACCCCAACCCCACAAAAAAAAAAAAAAAAAACAAAGACCCCACAGTTTGTTACTAACAAATGTAAGTACAATAGTTTTGAAAAGTAGGGCAACAGCACAAAGCTCATTATTCAATAGCTAGCTATATGAGGAAACGAACAGTTGATTAAGAATACCCTAATGACTGAAAATACTCAAGAATGGATCAAATGGAAACTCACAAAAGGCTTTAAGAGAACAAATTCAGCAAAGCCTAAGGTCTCCCTGAAAAGCCTGTGAATCTGAAGCCCTAAACATGCTACCCTGCACAAACATTTGTTTGAAACACCATTTCCAGATAAAATGCACATCAATATCACACTGGCTCTTGAAATCTCCAACTTAATTTACTGATGCATAAAAATCTCTCTCTGCATTTCTTCCTTATGGGGGAAAAAAAAAAAAAAAAA
>VZRU01006935.1:392702-434900 GCA_013398155.1 Pedionomus torquatus | reverse complement strand
CAGTCACTTACAGTTCCAGATCACAAAGTGAAAACTTACGCTATAGTTGTATCATAACACTCCCTGCACAACTGTATCATTCTTGTGATTTAGCAACTGAATTTAATACTAACTAACCAGCAAAAGTCTCCAAATTTGTAATATTCAGTAAGGACAAAGACTCAAAATCCTCCCCCAAGGAAAGTACAGCTGCTTCTATACAACACATTTTATGCTATGGCACACTCACTGACAAACTACAGTTCACTCAGTACTCTGTCAGCTCCAGATGTTCAGTGCTGGTTTGCCCTAAAGCTGCTAAAGAACAGAATTTGTTCCATGACTGTNCTCCTGGCAGGACCTGTGGACTCATGGAGAGAAGAACCAACATTGGAGCGTGTTTGCTGGCAGGACCTGTGACCCCATGGGGGAGCCATCCCGGAGCAGTCTGTTCATGAAGGGCTGTAACCCATGAAAGGGACCCACGCTGGAGCAGTTCATAAAGAACAGCAGCCTGTGGGAAGGGCTCACACTGGAGAAGTTCATGGAGAGCAGTCTCCCCATGGAAGGGATGCCATGCTGCAGAGGGGTAAGGGTGTGAGGAAAGAGCAGCAGAGATAACGAGTGATGAACTGACTACAACTCCCATTCCCCATACCCCTGTGTTGCTAGGCAGGGCAAGGAAGTAGAGAAAATTATGAGTGAAATTGAATTGGGAAGAGGTAGGGGTGGGGGGAAAGTGTTTTAAGATTTCAGTTTTATTTCTCATTATCCTACTTGGATTTGATTGGGAATAAGTTAGTTTTCCCCAAGTTGATTCTGCTTGGCCTGTGACAGTAATTGCTGAATGCTCTCCTTGTCCTTACCCTGACCCACAAGCTTTTTGCTGTATTTTCTCTCCCCTGTCCAACTGAGGAGGGGAGTGATAAAGTGGCTTTGGCAGACACCTGGCATCCAGCCAGGGTCAAGCAACCACACCATCCCATAGTGGAAAATGGGCACTACATGGTATAGGTACATAAAATGACTAAAACTCTTGCTTGAATCTTTATAGACTTATGTGCTTAGCAAGTCGTAAAGGCAAACTCCCAGAACTAACTGAACAAGTAGACTTTGCTCCTTGAGAACAGAGTTCCCACCTTGAGGTGGGCATGAAGTGAGGCAAAGTGAGGCAACTCCTGAAAACTACCCTTAGTGCAGTCTAGTGCTTACAAAAGAAGCCCAAGCAAAGGATCAAGTCAAGTTGCTACCATTTGAGAATATGCGTTCTTTCCTCAGGTGAAGTTACTGTCTACTGGTAGAGCCCATAGTGTGTTTGGGTCTTGCACTGAAGAACACGACAAACAAATATCTGAACAAGGAATGGCACATTCAACTTTTGCTTTCCATTCCGGCATTTGGATCACAGAAAAGACTCCTCAGCAGTACATTGCTTTTTTCTCTAACAATGCAATACATTGTCCATGTTTATCTTCTAATGAAATACCTAAACCAATATAGTTTTCTTAATTGCTGGTACAATTTCTGTTACGTGACAGAAAAGCTATTCCAAAACACTAAGATTTGTTCTGCATATTAGAAGATTTACTATTTTCTTTTTAAACTATCAGCAGACCATAATGACCAGTTTCTAAAGTGAAAACACTTCTTCCCACCCTCAAACTGAATGTCTGAACTTCCTACTTCGGTCTATGGTCGATGTTTTGTAAGAATAGCAACCCACAGGGACTGTAAACATAAAATTCATCTGAGAACTGTTCTCATTTCATTCCTAATGGAGCTTTCTCATCATGTCTGGCATTCTCACACAAAGATTAACATGAAAACATTTAATATTTATCTGAAGACTTCCACAAAGTCTCTAACTTGCCATCACCTCTACTTCTACCTAAGGTTTTAAGGTCTAGTAGGGCCTACCAATTTTCCATACCAGTTAAATAAATGAGAAATTAAGTGGAATTTATTTCCCTACAGCTCCTGAAAATGACTAGGTTTTTAAGTTTAGAGCTAATTGATTATATAACAAGAGAATGTTTAGAAGTCACACTCGAAGAACAGTTCACTGTTGCTCATGAAAAGCACCTCTCTTTTTGGTGGCACTTAAAATAAAAAAATTTAACTTGTTTGGCTAGTTCATTTTGACTAAGTTATTACCAGGCACACAGTTTTCTACACAAAATTTGAGTTGCCAGAGATGCTGAAAAAAAAGGTTACTTTTAAGTTAGTTTTAACATACTGTAGTATTCTAGTAGTTTTCCTTTACATTAAGCAGCCTGCGTACTTGCTATACTAGCCTCATAGCATCTATATAACATGTCTATCAGCCTTGATACTAGGCTTTCATCTCTAGATCAATATCACTGTTTGATACACATTCTAACTCTTTATTTCTACTACAAAAGCACCAGCTGGATGTTAAGATCAAGGTATGGATCAATGAGAGTCAAGCACTGTCCATTCCTAGGTTATCCCTTCAATCCAGTCTTATGAGACATGTAGGACAAAATAAAGGAAAAATACTTGCTGTTCTTTCTCCATAGATAAATATGAGCTTTCACGTTCTCAACTCATTTGCTTAGTTATTTAGGGATGATTCTAAAGGCATATGGCATGGATATTGTGTCTAGCAGATGGCTCAATAGGTATCAAAAACACCAAAGTTCAGAAATGCATTTGAAGTTCTGTTTCCAGGTAGAGGAACAAACATGAACAATATGTAAATATTTTGTGATAATGGGTAGTAGGTAAGTGCAGTGTGAAATACAGAATTCTGAAGCTGAAAGGAGACCAATATTGTAAATAATACTATTTTAAAAACATTACTTAAGAGGAAGACAGTACTAGAAATGAGGCACTGAGTCAATAACTCTCCCAGCACAAAAACGTTTTAGGCAACTGACAGACCAACTGCCTGTTGTAAACTGTAGTAATGTTATGGATGATAAGATTACTAATAAACTGATCTTTGAAGCTTCTTTGAAGATTATCTCTATAGATTTACTCAGTGAGGTTCCAGCCACCAAAAAAAAACAAACCAAAAAACCAACAACCAAACACAAAAAAAACCATAAACCCAAACATGTTCAAGTGTTCTCTTACTTGTGCCTGTATTCAGATGGCTGCTACACTGCTACAAAGAAAGCAAAATATGTAAAATACCCATGCTTCCACTCTATTTCCATAAAAAAATTGGATGAAGAAAGCAAGGCATACCTGGAATCGAGACATGTTTTCAAAGCTCCTGCTAGAGAAAAGTTTTTCCTAGTTAACGGGATGTGGGAAATCCTCTGTTAACTAGCCTCACCACTCTGAGGAAAAGATTTTTTTTAAAAAAAATTCTTATCCTAGAGAAAAATAAATCACAGGACTGGGATGGTAACCATGACAGTAAGGTGAAAGCTTAATGGAATCTTCGGCCGTCTGGTTCACACTAAAAGCGAGAAAGCAGCAAATGAATCCTCCGGTTCCCTCCAGACCGTTTGGAACAGAGACACTTGCCCATCTGATTGTCTGTCCCCATGGCAGTGGCAGTCTTGAAAACAGAAGAGACTGTATTCAAGCCATAATTCATGCAATGTTTGCTCTTTTTTTATAAGTAAAAAGGGGAGATACAGAGGCGATGTAAACACAAATCTCTATGGTACGGGCATGTTTTTAATTGTGCCCCTCAGGATTAAAGGGGCACCAATTCCAATATAAGCTTAAGTAATGCAATTCAGTCAAGTACAAATTTAAAACCTTTCTCGAAAAATTATTCAGTCGTCCTTCAAAACCAAATCATAACTACTATTACTACTGATCAATCTCACTTGAAACATAGGAAACACTATCCAACTGCTGAGTGCAGCCAGGCACTGACTTAGGGTTGTCTTACACCATCCAACAAAACATAGCTCCTCTCTAGGCATATGAATTGCCTTGCTGTCAGGAAGACAGCCAAGAGCTCAGAATCCTAGCAGGCAACAGAGGATAAAGAAAAAAAAAAAAAAAAAAAAAAAAAAAAAAAAAAAAAAAAACTTTACACTCTAAATTACTGAAGGATTATAGAAATGGGGTCTGACACAAAAGTTCTTTTACAGAACATTTTGTTGTGCCAAAAGAAATGTAAAATAAAACAAAATAACACAAACAGAAAAGAAGAGGTGTAGTGGTAAACTAGTTCCAACAATGTTACTTCTAAGGAGGTTAAGAACTTAGACTTCTGAAGTAAATGAGGCTAACACAAAGCACAAATACAAACTTGGCATGTTCGTGTGCAATGTACCTCTGCAATAACCAAATACTTCTATCTATTTGCAAGCTTTTCACAAAGTATCAAATGCAAAAAAATAACCCAGATTTACTACCAAAAGAAAGTACAAAGATAACTTGAATGACATTCAAGGCTATTAAAACTTCATATGACTCACTTAGCCTTTATTATATTTACAGTTATGAAAAAAGCCTGACAGAAAGGAAGGAGCAGGGAAGAGAAAGCAGTAAATCTGTAACAGTAATTGAGTAATATATAACTGGCTGAATAAACAGGAAAAGAAAACAAAGAGCAGCTTGAACTGAAAGGGGGAGCTTAACCTTTGATACACTAATAAATCTAACAAATGCTTAAAACTCAAGCAAACGTATGTTACCTCCACTAGGAACAAACCCTCAAATCTTTTTTCAAGAACTGCTATAAAAGGATGCTCATACAGATGTTTTTCTCCCATGACCAGTAAGAAAAGTTCAATTAAGGGCTCTCAAATAGAGCAAAACCTGAATCTGCCCTTCTGGCCGCTATCTCCTAGTCATGAAAGCAGGTATAACACTACTGTCTTTTCAAAGCCTGCAGATGAAACACATAGCTCTGCTCATAGCTTTTTCAGCCGCTATTCTGAACATCAATAGAAGTAAGAATTGCCAATTTATCTGAGCTTTTCTGCTGCTGCTTTTCTCTCCTGTTCAAAATTATGTTTTAGAAGTAACACTGGAGGCAGGCACTGGATGGATTTAGAGGTTGGGAGAGGTAAGGAAAAGAAAAGCTTCACCACTCAGTATCACAGTGGCCAGAAAAGAGACTAATACAGACCCTTCCCTTTTTCCTCATACACATACATTGCTCAAATATAGCTATATGGGTGTAGGTGTGAGTGGGCAATAGATAAAATAATGCAGGACAGCAGCTAGGAAACTCTGCAGTAACAACAGGGAAGACAAACTTTATTCTCTTTTAGCTGCTATAAAAGGTTGGGTTCAACTGCAACAGTCCCATTTCCCACCTGAAGGTTCTGATACAGGGAGAATAACTGAGCAAAGCACTGTGATGAGACTGTGGAAAGTGCTGCAGCTAATTTCTGGAGTTTATGTAGGTATTTGGAACAGAACACACTTTCTCCCTTGTAGAAAGCTCTTCAGCCACCAGAAGCTTTCTCTTAGCAGTTATGTCCTTTAGCTACCTAGGTTTGGTGGAGCCTCAAAACCATAGAATCATAGAATCACAGATGTTTTGTACATTTGCATAACCAATAAATACAAGAGTTTAGTTAATTGGAGAACAGACAATATTAAGCATCGAAAAAGAATGAGAAGCAGGGAAAGTTTCCTACCCTGAGCAGAAGCTTAAAAAGATATGAAGATATATGTGTATATATATACACACACAGAGATGCTATGTGACACATGAATAGACAGAGAGTTCCTACACAGACAACCATGTAAGCAAACAAAGCATCCTAGTTCATTACAGAGAAGAAAGTTAAAGAGAAAAAAAGTTAAGGTCAGGCTAAGAAATTGTATTGAAACAAGCAGGTTTTTTTACTAGACTGCACATGAACCATCTTGGCAGTTAATATCCAGAAAAGTAGGATGCAATAAAGAGGTTTCTCCAAAAGCATCAACAACCTAGCTTTATTTCCCCAAACAGAAGCATCAAGCATCTCAGGCTAACACACCTCACAAAACTAAGAAGAAATGCTTTGAGTACCCACCTGCCACCAGATTCTCCTGCTCATCTTTCACAGTATCTTCCTCAACACTCACTCCCCTCTTTGCATCCTCCTCAGAAAGCAAAATTAAAACCCTTTTACCTTCAGGAACAGGGTTACATTTACTAGGCTCCTCAAATGTCAGTGGTGCTGCTGGAGCCCAAGCCCAATCTCTTATGCACTGTATGAGGGGAGATGGGTGGTACGAAGCACAGTCAAAAGACCCATTCCAGCTCTTTTCATAGCATAAGCCTGACTAGCAGTTTTCATAGCCACCTTTGCTGCTGCTGACAGCAGAAGCTCCTTCCCTTCTGTCCTACTATAACTTAAACCCCCACATTGGTTGGCAATTCTGGGCCCCAAATGAATGCTGTGATTTCCTCCCCTAAACTCATCCTCATCTACACACAAAAGCTGTTGTTAAGCCCCTTCTCATCTTTCTTCTGCACACTTACAATCCCCTGGGATCCATTTCTTACTGGATTCTTGCAACATGGAAGGAAGGAAGAAAATGTTTCTTCAAGGAAAACTGGCTCCCTGCATGATGGTGGTAACACCAAAGCTGTTTTGGATGACCCATTAGTTCCATTAAAAGCCCCTGCTCTTTCTGAAAACAACTATGGGGCTTTAGCATTAACTACAAAGTAGAAAAAAATTCTTTAGTAAAGGGAGAAGCATACCTATTACTAACCTTTATAACAATTAAAATCAGCAGCAGCATCAGTCTCCTCTGGAAAATGTAAAGAAACTTTCCTACACAATTATGCTGAATAATTTACTGATAGCTACTATACTTCACTCTTTTATTTACCCCCTCAACATTTTCAATTTCCACTATCACAAATTTACACCCGGTATTTTTCACTGCTGAGTTTTTAACATGTTAACACATGATTCAGTGCCAGAAGCCTACTGACTTTTACAAGAAATTCAACTGAACAAGATTTCTTTCATTCTTCCTTTGTTGCTGTAAGCAAAGTGCACCTTGGCATTGTGCAGTTATTTAGGCATTTAGTCTATTTACTCTGTCTTAATGCTTTCCATGATAAATGAAAAGCAGTGATTCTACTATATTAAAAACTAGAGGCATTAACTTCCACAAGATATTACAAACAAATTTTTAGAATCAGACAAAAGACAACTGAAGTAAGAAAAGTCTTACAGTATGCATGAAATAACAACATTCCTCATTTAAAATAATCTCAGTAACCTCATTTGCACTTCTAGGCCCCGATTATCAACTTAAAATAAAATACTGAACAGCTTCTATACCCAAAAATGCACACTGAAATTTCAGCAGTTCATCCACATGGATAAATTGAGAGGTCTTTATACACCCTCGTCTTTGAGCCTGAAATGGAATTTTAAAATGCTTTTGTATCTTGGATTGGAAGACTTACATACTTTATCTGAAAACAGGACAAAACACATTCATTCTTTCCTTTTACAGGCCTTTGTTTGAGTTCTGCTTTCTCTCAAAGAGCAATGACAAATGCTGCTGCAGATACATAACTGTTGGTAAATATTTTTCCTCACAGCAGGTGTAAGTACAAGTTCAACCAACCAAGCAAGGAAATGCTGTGTAAATACTGACATTTGCATCCTTTCACTTTACATCAACAAAGACTTCCAGACCTTCCCTTTACACCAACCAAAACAGTTCTGTGGGTCAACATTTCACCCCTGTATAGCAAACAAAATTACTGTTCATAGGACACTCCCCAGTAAGATAACACAAATATTACTTAGAAGCCATTCATCTGATTAGCTAAGGAAGGAAAGGGAAGAATAGCTAAAATGTATTCAACTACTTTTCTGCTTACCTCCAATAGAACACTGGCTTGTCTTCTCCATTAAAATTAAGTGAATTTCTCTCAACAGCACATGCAGGTAGAAGGGACGGGGCGTGTGTGTGCATGACAAGCTCACTGTTATTCCCTCCACCACTGGTGACATCAGTAAGCCTACCTATTTATAATCCCACCACCTGACCAAACAGCCTGCAGAGTACATCTAGAGATTTGTATAGCCATTAATCCTGTCATATCTACTTCAGCCAATTCAAGTGAGGGTATTAAGTAGCTTCATTATGTCTTCTGTGGCTTTATACCAGAAAAAGAATCCAATCCTATTTTCCATGCCCCTTTTATTTTTGCAAGACAATTTTAATGGGAAGTTTTAGAATTAGACTCATCCCCCCCTCCACGCTTTGTGCTTTTTAGCCTTCCCTATTTCTCTGTCTGTAAGATACCCAACTAAACAGTTCACATCAACAGATTTAGTGATCAGTGGAATACTTAGGCAGCAGAGACAGATACCCGTTTACATCCAGTTAATTTGATCTTTGATCATCAGCACTGCCTACAAAATTACTGAAGCTTAGGATCTTGATGAATCAATTTCAGAAACAGAAATACCATATTTATACTATCAGGAAAACAAAAAGCAGCTTTGTAGTGTTTGAAGTAGGATAATTTACAGAAGCTCGACTTTGTTGTCAATTACAAACAGAAGCTTCTTAAAAGCAATTCTCACTTCAGTTACCTCTTCCCAAAGTCAAACCTAAGGCATGTGAGGACGGCCTACAACAGGAAGGAATGCAGTCAACACACTCTTTTGGGCAAGTACATCAACAGCAACATCCTGCAGGTTCCTATCACTAGTAAATGTGTCTTCGAGATCCGTATTGGGCCACACAGTGTTTTCAAGTAGCTTGTGTGCCATTTCACTGAGAGGATAACATCTGAGTGTGCTGAGCGAGTAACATTACTGACAATTCCTTATCTAGACTCTCCTAGCAGAGAGCTCCTATCATCAGTACCGCTCCCCTGCCACACCAGGCAAAACAGGAATCTAAGTCAGTTTTACCTAATGCCCAAGTCAACTGCACTCTGCACCCGTGTTCCAAGTCAACTGCACTCTGCAAGCAAACTTCAGGAGTTAAGAATACAAAGAATAAAAATCCCTGAAGCAATTTTTAATTGCTTGAAATGCTGAGTACAGTAACAATGCAGACACAGCCAGACTTGCAAGACTAAAACACCAGCAGTAAAAGTTTCAGTCCAGACAGGGTTATCAACATTGTCTAAAACACCAACATGTTCCCTTCAGCTACACAGGAATAAAAACACAGGACAAAGCTTTTGGGAATTCCACTTGGAGGCATTAATTACTATCCAGGTTTAAGGGCTGTAGCTAGAAATACGCAATTACTATTTACAACAATAACATTTTTTTTTTTTAGTCCTATGGTAGCTTGTGATACCAAATTTTACATACTGCTTAGCTACTTAGCAATTCTTATGACTTCCACATATTAAGCCATAAACGTATCACTGCTGAAAAATCATGTGGTTTTCATTCAGAGTCACCAATGGAATTTATTACTATCAACCATGATAAGCAAGTGCCCAGATACCTGGGTTTTACCTTTCAGATAATCTGAAAGAGAAGAAAGGAACAGTTTTCCATTTCTGCAGGTATTTGCCTATTTCCCCTGCGTCTCATAAAGGTTACTTTTACTTCCCCCCCCCCACTGGTATCACTCAGCACAGGCTACTAGCATTTGGGTTTTTTTTCCCTTATGTTCCTGGAACACCTGTGAAAGATAAAATGTTGAGAATTTTAAAAAATGGGATGAGAGTAAAGCTTAGACAGAGTATTAGAGAAAAAAAAAACAAAAACAAAAACAAAAAACAACATCTAAGGGAATGGAATGAAAATGTTTTGTTAGAATTTCTTTAGGATTAGAATTTTTAAATGCTTCTAATTTTTCCATAAAGCATCTACTTAAACTATTCATCTTGGCATTCTGTATTAGCAAATATTTCCTAAAAAAGAAATATCTTCTGGCTGATACAGCAGCAAAAGGGAATGCATGTGAATGGATCATACATGGAATTTATTTTATTTCTTGTCTGCATGCTTTAAAAGAAATAAACAATCTAATTTTGCTAAATACAATGACACTATAGTGCTAAATACAAAACACTTTCTAAAGAGGTCTCTGTATAGGTCACATTTTCAGTATAGATGTTTCATGCTCTTTAATCCACAGAATTGTTTCCAAGATCAAAAGGATATGAAGACATGTATACATTAGAGAGGCCAGTAAAACAAAAGCTTCCCAATATTAATTTTTAAATATTTAATACCTTCAGATTCATTTGTCTGTGATTATCCAGAGCACTGAGTATTTCTGCATTGGAGGGAAAAACAACCAACCACCTCCAAAAGCCCAATAGGCTGTTAGAACTCAACGGATGTGTATCAATTATCTGTATGTGGAAAAGCTGGGCAAAATTATTATGTTTTTTTAAAAATCCCCAACAGGGACATATTCGTCAAGCTGGGAGTTCTTTGAACCTATTGTCTCTGTTGTTATAAACAAGACTGTTTTTTAAAACTATCTGATATTTCATCTAACCCTGAAATAATAATGATTATTTTTTTTAAGTAATATCCATGCAAAGTGAAGTCTGAAATCAGCAAGAATAGCAGGAAACCTGGATTCCTAGGCTAAGAATAGGCATTCTTCCAGATAAAATTCCTGCTTTATTAAATACTTCTTCAGTTGCTTTGTACCTACTGAAATGACATCTCCCCTGTGATGGATCAACACAGTCAAGTCTCCAGGGAAAGGCAAATAGTTTTGTTCTATCAAAAAGAACTGGAGAAGAGAGCATAGACAAGAAGCTTCCAAATGGCTTGGAAGCAGACCAAGAACTTGTTTTTCTTATCCAAGTCACACATCAACAAGGAAAGTGGATTATAGATTGTATAAAAACTCAACGATAAGGGGGACTTAATTATTTTTCCACTATTAACATTTGGTTTAAGGATTTTGTGCAGCATCATTAGACAATACTATTGCATTGTCTCTTTTCACTTACTTGGAACAGTTAGAACACAACAAATTGGTACAGTACAAATGGTAAACATAAGAACATGAGAACAGAGACCGCGTCATTACATCCTTTATATGAAAACCGTATCACACCTTTCAGCATGCCTGTCAATCCTCTCTGAACCTTCCCCGGTTCTGTGATATTCTCTTGTAGATGACAGACCAGAATTATACACTGTATTGTCATTACAGATTTATACAGTGGCATAATCATTTTTACTTTTCTTCTCTACGGCAAACTGATCCAAATTAAATTTATCTAAAGTTAATTTAATTTCATTTTATTATCCATTTATTTTTGTAAAATCCTTCTTCAAGTCTTCAGAATTATGTCTCATCTCATTACTATAGATAATTTTTTACTTTCACCAAACTGCCACCTCACTATTCAGCTGCTTTTCTAGATTAGTAACATGTTGAACTAAGAGTTCCAGCACATAGCCCCATCGAAGTCCAAGGTGGCTTTCCTCCACCTGCACTGTAGACCACTCACCATACTTCTGCTCTTATTTTGGAGCAAATTATTTAGCCATGCAAGGTCTACTGTCTCATACCATCCTTGTTTTGTTTTCCTAAAAGGCTTTAGGTTAGATACTAGCGGAAGCCTTTTGAAAGGCCAGAAAGACTGCATCAGCTGTTTTTTCCTCATCCATTTCAAATTTTATATTTTTATAATTTTTTTATATTTTTACAGCTCTAAGACATTTACATTATAGATATACTGTCGTCAAAGACTTCCTCATTTTATTCTAACTGTGCTTGTTGCATCACAGTCTGAGAAAACCCTATGTTCTTGTGTTCAGTCACTAAATTTATAGTTTGTCATGAATACTAAGGCAATATTTGAGAGCCCTCACCAAAGCTGTTATAGCTGCTGTGCAAATTCAGGACAAAAAGAAAGTACCTACTCGGAAAAATTCTGGGTACAAAAAGAGAAGCCCTTATTTTGGGCTGCCTATCCACAGTATGATTTCCCTTAAGCTGTTCCATGACCCTTCCACCTCTCTGTCTTAATTACAACCTTTTATCCTCATTTTTGCATCACAGATCCCTCCTCTCAGCACAAAAGGTAATATGCAAACATTTGCACGTTTTATGATCTTACCGAGTCATATTTCATCTCAGCTGCTAAGGATCTGCCTCACTATCCCACAGCTGGTTTAGTGTTTTCATGTGCACCAATTCTCCTCCCAAGAGCAACTTTTGTATTTTTTTCCATAGGACCACCACATTCTTCTCACCTAAGGTTCTGCCTGCATTACACCTACAAATATCTGACAACTAAGAATCCAAAACATTTCTCGGTAAGTATGTTGTAATACATTACAGTTTTCCTTCTTTTTAAGGTCAAAGGGAACCACAAGTCAAGAGACGTGGGAAAGTTTGTATGGATGAAGGTCTATAAAGGAACACAAGGAAATACTAGAGAAAAAGAATCCATTAAAAAAGAGCATACAAGACCTAGGGTGAAAAGACCAGCAAAAACCCCAGGGTCTGATGTCAGCAAAATGCTTTACTTCATGCTCACTATTCAGAGAAAGAGAGAATGCTAACAGGTGTTATTCAGGATTTTTCCATTTACTTAAAACCAAAAGAACTATAAATTGCAAGACAATCCCAGCTTCTGACCTTTGGTGATTCAGACATATTTGAGAGAATATCACACTGAAACTGAGGTGTCATTAATTGCCCAGAAATGACCGTTTTGGAAAGTCAGCATCTCTTCTTCCCCTAATACCTAAGATGTAATATAGAAACTGTAGACTAAACAAAATATATCATTTAAGGAATAAATGACACATTACTGCAATGGTAGTAGTGTCACGGCACTAGCGGTTGCCACAAATAAAATACAATAAATACAACACAACTACGGTTATAAAATGGGAGATCTTTTTCTAATGTATTTTTATGTCAACTTGATATGGCTAGGTAACAGATGGTATATTATGTTTTCCCTGCTTTGACACAATTTAAAAACAAGCTACAGATGGCTATAATGAAATCCTCATTAACACACTTATATTTTCACAGTTTAGTATAGCAATAATGAAACTTTCAGGTCTGGAATTTCCTGTTGGTTAATTAGCGGTTAGGTTAATAGCCCAAGTAAGTGCACAACCCAAAAAGTTTTCTTATTGTTTAATTATATAATTACAACATTCATATTTCTGGGAAAGCTCTCAAGACAGATTTAATGTCACAGTAAAGCTACCTTTATGACCCTCCCTCTGTGAAACAACTGTATTATTTTATTTAGCAGAGTGTGTAGGCAGGAAAGCCGTGAACATACCTAATTCAGCTGCCTCTGGGAAGTTTCACTTTGTTTTTATTTTAGAGATACCAACTTACACTTACAGAAACATTCAAATACACATTACACTAAACACTCTACAGAAAAGCTAGGATCAACAACTCTTGGGTTACTGCTATAAGATCATTGATTAATATTTTTTAATTTTTTCTTAAATCCCACCTTTTAGTCACCTACAAAAACGTGAAATACAACATATGCTTAGCATCACCACCAAGCTAAATCTGGGATCTTGAAAGAGTAAAATAAAGAATCACCACAAATCTTGTACTCAGATTCTTTCCAAAAATTAAGCTGCTGCTGTAACGCAATCAGGTATAACACTAACTTTAGGTTAAGCAATATGACTGAAATACTAGAGAAAGATATGGTATTCACAGCTAAAACGCTCTCTGGGGTTTAGTAATCCACACACCAGTTACTAACTGATGACACTGCACCTTAAACTAAAGATTAAAATTGCAGTGAATAGCCACACTCAGGCCCCAGTCGCGCCTTCACTGGGTGGTACAGGTGTATCCCCAGATAACTGATACCTGCACTAGTGCTATGGCACAAGAAAAATGGTAGCTTGGAAAAAACAGCTCCCAAAATATTGTTGAATGTTATTATTGGGTGTTTTTTTTTTCTTTTCTTAAATGCCATCACAAAAATCTACACTGAGAAAAATGCAGCAGTGTTGTACAAGCAGCAACATCCTGAGTTACCAGGCAAAGACCAATGGAAACAACTGTACTGCTTTTCTGAAGTACTTAGAGGTTCAAAAGAGGATAGCTACCGCCAAGCCACCATGAAAGAAACATAATGTAGAAAACCTGGCTTGTGACTGAAGTTACACAGTTAAAAACAGACACACCCAACTATTGAAAAGTTGTATTGCTAAAAATATCTTCTGTGCCGCCAAACTTTCTTATGACAGAGAGCTACAAGGCAAGAGAATTCTGATTTTCTAACAAACACATTATTATTATGACTATTCCGAAAGATTTTGGGGCCCTCTCATTTCATCATAATTTATTTAGACAACATTAAGGAGAACTGAAACAGTATTATCTTCCTTAACCAGCAGAAGCAGGAGCCCTTCTGGAACAGTAAATGTCTCTATGGGATTCAACAATCAAACGTACCCAAAAACAAACAACTGAAAAAAACCTGCAGTGTTTTTGGAGATCTGAGAATTAACGGCTCCAAACAGAGGTACTGTGCTTCCTTAAATCACTTTCAGAGGCCTAGAAAGCTAATAAAAAAATAACAGACAAAATAAGAGTTCCCACAGTGATTTTCTTCTGGAAAATCCCATGCTTTAATTCAGAAACTTTCAGATCCGGTTTCACATACAAGTTTTCATAATCATATCCATTCCTTGACAGAATAGTCTGTACTTCAACAGATCTTTTTATGGCACTGTTGCTGTAAGGAATTTAGATGTAGCTTTCATAAGAAGTTGAACAAGTTTCTTGTTCTGCATGTTTATACATAGTATAATGCTGTTTTTAAAATCCTGCACCTCTAGTCAAGGTCACTCTCTTCTCGTCCCAAAAGTTAAAAATCATTGCCATGTTTCAATGCCACAGTTTGTGAAGCAAGGACACCTTGCATCTGCTTCACCCAGCAATCACTCAGTTCTTCGGAACTGCATATCCAGTGGTCTCCTCTTCATCTCTTGAGTTCCTATGCTTATTAAATATCAAAACCAACCAAACACCCCTGCCCCCACGCCTCTCCCAAAAGAAAGATGTCACCAAAACCCAGAAAGAACAAAAGCAAATCTTATACTACAGTCACCAACCTTCTCATGTAATTTTCAGGTACTTCCTCAAAGTGAAGTAAACTTGAGACAATGGAAAAAAATCTACCGTTAATCACACTGGGAACAATATTAAAATTTGTAATGAAAAGTCCTTTCCTTTTTAATGATGACATCAAATAATTTAGATCAGAGTTTGTTTTACAGGAGCTGAAATAGATTTACAGGAGGGCCTTCATTCCCAAGGGGTAAGGAGCCATTTGGGGAGCAAAAGTCCACAGTTGCAAAGATGGCACATGGGAAGGAATGTGCCTCAGGTTCTCTGCTACCCATTAAGGCAGGAATGAGGAAGAAAAATACAGCGTTCTTTCTTACTTAATATGCACGCAAACAAGCTCCTTAATTCAGATAAGCGTATATCTTTGAAATCAGTATCATGGACAACTAATCTGGGAGTGTAACATACCAACTTCTGGAAGGGGCAGGTACTTATGCTTGGGGATTCTCTCTAGCGTTCAAAAGAAGAAAGTTCAAATCCACAAAAGGGGGAAAAAATAAAATATTTTTTTAAAAAAAGAGAAGAAAATATGCCTTCCAAAATACAGTACGGTTTCATTAACAAAACAGTTTAAGATGTCCCCAAGAAGAATAACATTACCAGGTTAGGAGCCTGCTATTTGCATGATTATGATTTAAAATATTTTTTAAAGAAGGCTCAAATTCGGTTTTGTCTGCTTCAAACTATAACTCTAGAGTAATATTCAGAAGAAATGCAAGTGCTCCAGTCACACTCAATCTCTACTGCATGTTTTATTATTGGAGAATTTACTTGTTTATCTTATTTTTAGAAAATATACAGTATAATCCTAAAAAATATGCAGGGGGAAAACGCCCACATATTTTGCATCAGCAAAAATCAACAGAGCTCATTTGCCACCATTCTAATATTCTGCTGGAACTCCTACTTAAATGTAGGAAACCTCTTTGCACTACTTCAGCAGCATAGGCTCCTTGAAATTGCTACTAGATAAACCAGATAGTCTAGAAACAAGGTACTACACCCTTTATTGCATGGGTGTACAGCTCATCACACAGTGCTATACTACTCGTGCAGCCTGTCTCCTTTGCGCAATAGCACAAAACAGATGCTTAACAAAATTTTTTGTGTTAAAATATCTCAAGTTCTTGCAAGCTCTTCAGAGAGCAGAACAGTCAACTTGATTTTCTACCTACTCAGAAAAAAATTTCAAAGGAGGTGATGTAAATATTCAAACATGTCTATTTGTGTGGAGTGCAAATACCAAAATCCTATCAAATGAAAAAGCTTACAAAAACCAAAATGAATGAAAGCGGAAGGGAAGAAGTAGTGCCAACAGCACAGTTTAATGAAGATGAGTTCTGCTGAACCAGAAGGAAAAAAAAAAGAAGAAAAAAGAAAAAAAAGGACAGAGATAAATGGAAAATGTTGACTCCAGCAGTAAGAGATCTCTTTATGCTATTTTAAATTAACAAATGTTTCTAGATGTCTTGTCTTGATGTTCTGCTAAAAAGCACATTAAATTATTGTAGAGTGATATATCAGGCACAGAGCATTTGGTTTGCTTACTTAATATTATCTACTTTTAAACTTAGTCATACAATATACCAAAGTTTTATGATTCAGTGTTTTTCTTTAGCCCTGCAAAGTAAAAGCCCTATTTTGCAAGCCTTCAACAGAAAGGCAAACAGTTATGGTAGGTGACTATTTCTGGCAATTTTTTTTCTACCAAACATTAAACAATCCAAATTAGACACAACATATCACAAAACTGAAGGAACAGCACGTATCAACATTAGGATTCTTTGTTTGGGTTTTTGTTTTATTTTCCCCGGCCCTTGTGGGCCCTTTGTAAAAACCAAACAGCATCTTTTAATCAAGGTTCCTAAAGACACAAGTTTTACAGGTGAGCTCATGTAAGAATTTTTATAGATTTTATTTTAAAGAATGATATAAACAAAAGTGCCTATAAAAAAGATAAATAGGTCATATGGCTCAGTCACAAATTTCACTTTCACAACAGTGAGCATAGATTTTCTTTCACGATGAAATAGAAGTGCCATTACAGACACTATCAGACTTTTATACACAATGCTGAAGTTTTACCACAACTTGAATCACATGCTATACAAGTTTTTAAATGTATTTTCTTAAAATAAAACTATAGCCTATTTGTCATTAAGGCTATGAAGTGAGACATTTTGCTACCCAAAAAATCTAACACAGGAAGGACTCAAGCAAGGACCTGTGATACACAAGAACATACGCTCACCCATACATTTCAATATTATGTTTTAAGAAAGAATAATCAAAACTGTCCATAACTTGCATTTGAGTCATTTAAAAACTATCCACTGAACTAAACCCAAGATCTAATATACAACAACATTGTCCTTAAATTGCAATTTAGAGCAGCCTGTAGAAATCCACAATAACTACCTTAAATTGCAGGCTCTTTAGTTTACACATCCCAAATACTGCAGAAACCTGATGTGTAGTAGAAAGAGCAAACAAGCTTCCTAAATGAAGACAAGTAATCAAAAACTTCTCTGTTCCTTTCCCTCACATCTACTTCTCCTACCTTTTGTTTCTACTACCTGGAAATCCAGGCTTCCAAAAGTACATATTTATCCGCAGGTATTAAACTATTCAAAATAGTTTTATGAAAATAAAAATGTAGCTGTTTAACTGTGAACTCTTTAAGCCTTTTGTTTGCAATTTTGCTTAGATACACACTGCATTTATACGAAACATAATTTTGAAAAATGCTGCACTTCTTGTCAAAGAATGGAAATCCTCCTGCCAACACTGGAAGAAGAAAACTGCATTTTTAATTCTCACTATTTAAGACTTTCCAACTCCACATAATACATAGTACAACCTACAGGTACACACAGTAGTTTCAGATATTTCTATTCCTGGCTTTAAGAATATGAAAGAAGTCAGACCCCCACATTTACGTGCCCCTACTTAAGAGTTTACAAGCAAGATGTGTGAATTCAGAGAGAAAAAGCAAAGTATAATTTCCCTATTTAAGACCAAATGTGAATGTAAGCTTCTGTTTATCAGAGAAAGTCTATCCACATTAAACATACAGCTTGATACTTACCATGCTCTCACATTTTACTTTCCTATTACAGAAAAATACAAAGCACTCAGTGAAGACGCCAAACCCCAGAGGTGTCTGAGTAACAAATACTAAGGTTTTGCTAGCCCAGACTCGATTTGTCCCCTTAGTCACTCATCCTGCCCCCGCACAGTGTGAGTAACTCTGGGGCAGGCAGCAAGTGCTCTGTGAAACTGAGGAAACCCAGGCAGCGCCATCAGGCCAACAGCAGAGCAACACAAGTGCAGGACCTTTGTTTTATTAACTACTTTTGTAGCAAGAAAATACTGAAAGCACATTCAAAGCATTATAATAAAAACTCTTACAACATTGAAAGCATCAATTTTAAACACTCAAAAATATTTCCTTAAATTGGAGAGTGGCAGGTCACCTTGTAGTGCACTGGGGAGAGGTGCTGGGCTGTAGTGATAAACACAGGGAACCACTAGTGAAGGTCCTGCATTGAACAATGGATGTCAGTGCTGCCACCGAGGCTGATGAGGCAAAAGAGTCTGTACTGTTGCATGGCAGAAATTAAATACAGATAGGTAAAGCCCTGCCTTTAATCCAGAGATGGTAGTAAGACTCAGCTGGCTGTGAGGAAGGGAACAGGTTCTGCTCCTCAAGGCAGGTCAGACAGGTGAGCTGCTGAAAAGTTCCCTCCTATATGCTTGCTTGGGGTGAAATATCCTCAACATCGTATTAATTCCTATATGTGAAAACCTCAGTCTTAAACCTGCAGTTACTTACCCCACCAAGATTTGAGTGACTGCTTAAAATGGTGCAAGGCAAAGCATAACATATCCCTCAAAGCACAATGCTGCTTTTAGGAACAAAGTCTCTCAGACATCCTTCAATTAAAGTCAACAACAACAAAAATGCAGATGTCTTGAATGCAAAACAGTATCAGCTAGTTCCATAAGAAATGCTGTGTCTACTTAGGCAGCCAGATTTTAAAATTAAACCATCTTCCTAGAAAACCAGCTACCTGGAAATAAACTATACACATACATAGTATTGCTGGAACATACAAGACCAATCAACATGCTCCCTCAAATTACTACTGTGAATTGATACATTTTTTTCTCTCCAGCTCCAATCTGATCTTTCATTTCAATGGCCAAACCAGCCATTGCTTAGTGATTTGATGCAGTCAGTGAATGATTCAGTACTGCTCAGAAATCCTCTTTCTGGTTCTCCATCTAAGCAGGCTTCAGCAGGGACAAATAATGCTGCTTCACAGAGGCTAGGCACAGAAATATGCTGTACTATCCTAGTTAGACCAGATCTGCAGGCAGGAATACAGGCATTTTAGAAGTTCAGAAGTAATCTTCCTGCTGGGGATGGGGAACAAACTGGTGAAGTTTAAAGAGAAGCCATGAAAAAAAAAAGCCACAGGGTGGCACTGCAGGTAGGCTGTATTTTAAAAGTACTTGGCTTCTTCCTCTTTTCCAGGCAAATCAGAGCATATCTAATCCCGTCTGTATAAAACAAGACACTGGTTCATTAGTTTTTCTTCAAGCATTGTACTGTCCAGCAACAAATATCCCTAGAATATAAGACACATTTTAAAAGAGGTACTCTACTGCAGAGATATCAGGGTATTTTACAAACTCATTAAAGAGCTATTTAAGAGCATAACACAAGAATGCTATTGTAAAGATACTCTGAGAATTGATATATATTTTGGGGTTGTCAGCTCATTTTGAAATCATTTAAGATAAAAATGTTCATAAAGTATGTGCTTTTTCATACAACAGCTAAAGAATTTTCTTCTTACCATGACTTTTCAGCAATACTGAGATGGCAAAATCTCTGAACTGTTCTCTCTTCCTCTGAAAGGAAGGACAGTATTAACTTCTGAGAAAGTGAATGAAAGTCTGTGAAAAAGTCTTAATACTGCATTCAACACTATCACATCGTTTCAAACCATTTTCTTTCTCATGTATAAAAGAATCATACATCATTTCATCCAAAAGAGAAGACTCAGTACAGCAATATTTCAAAGCTAGACTTAGGACTCACTTTAATCTGCTTTGTTGGCTGCTTCTTCCCCAAATTTCAAATTCCTGGCATTTGAGTTAAAAGACAAAACATTTGCAAGAAAAGCTATTCCTTTTCATTTAGTGAAGCAACTGATTTTCAAAGGAGATTTGGAGGTCATCCAGGATTGCACCAGTTACTTTCCACTCTATAAAACAAAAGGTTCCTTCAATGTATAAACCTGGTATTTCAGTAGATTCTAAACTAACCCATAATATATGACTAAACATGATGGTTTTAGTCACCTGAAGTCCTAGACCATTTTAAGTTCTCAGTTTGAAGACCACAGTCTTCCTTGTCAATGTTTCTAGTAATGAATGAAAATAAGCAAAAAAGTTGTATCAGTCGTTCAGTTGCATCCTATTGTAAACTAGAACATCAATCCATCCACTGTCATTTTTCTTAGCCCAGAGGACAAGAATTCTAAAAAAGAAAAAGGAAGTTTTATTCCTTCAGATAGAAGTTCAAGAGTGGCTTGGTAATTGTTTGAACTGCCAAGTAGCTATAAACCATTCTTTCCACTACAAGATTGCTCCTTGCACTTCTTACACTGTATATAGAGATTATGTTGCTATTAGATAGCATGATATTAACATATTTGTAAAGAAATATGTTAATATTGTAGTGACTTTTACATTGGGCAAGGCAGATGATGACATAATAGTATTGATTTCCAAAGCTATACAAATTTGATTTGAGCATATTATTTACTTGTTTTGTTGACTCTTATACTAAAGCCCTCTTCAATCTAATAAACAGTTTCAGAACATGTGCCTAACAAATTCTAAGCAAACAAGTTATTACCCTTGTAAAATAAATTTATTTTGGTACCAAAAAAATGTGCCTGGAATCAGTATTTCTTAAAAATCATATATTTAATAGAACAGTATTTAAACTCCCCCAAAAATCCTATTACTCACCAACAGCAAAACACAGAGGAAAATATATGTTACTGTTTGGCTTCTGCTAAAGTGTTTGCCTGTAGACACTCAGTAACTATATTTACAATATTTCATACAGTAACTTCCCAGTTTATCAATTATGTAAATTACAATATTGTTTATGTATAACACAGCAAGATCATATGCTGATGCACTAATGGAAGTGAACTCCATTAATTCTAAATAAAAGTAACTATTTAAGTTAGACACACTAGATGCAATCTAATAGTGCTTCAGATAGCTTTTCTGTCCACCTTTATTGCCATCTATACCATTATTAATGGATGAAAGCTAAACAGAACTCTACATATTCGGGAAGTAGTTCATCAAACCCATACTCTTAAAAGTACGGCCTCTGAGAAAGCTCTGAGAAAGCTGTGTATAATGAGATATATGGAGGAACTAGCATGTCCTTTATTTGAGTTCTTTTCCGCTTTTCAATTTTCTTTCCCTAAGGTAGAAAAATATTCATAGTAAATTTTTGCACAGGTTTAGAATAACACTTCTGGATGGCTCTAGGAACCCTATTCAATTATATTGCTGATTTTGTTAATCACATTGCTAATAATCAAATTGCTAATTATAATTTCAAAACTAGCTAATGCATTAAGCTTCCATAGTTGGTCATTAGTAACTTGGACAGCACTTGGTCTATCATATGGCATTAAAGAACTTTTAAATTCCAGATAAGAGTTTACACACACACATCCCCCAAGAAAAAAAAATAAAATTCAAATACTAAAGTTTTAACTCACAAAAATCAAGTACCAAAGAAATAATGCTACCAGTTCTAGTGCTGTCTCACACACTGTAGAACAACAATAATAATAATAAATCTATCTTTTCATATCTTAAGTATCTGAGAGCTTCATATCTATTTACTTATGCAGATGACTACAAAGTTCCCTTCATTTTTCAAATATTCATGAAAATAAGCATTTAAGAATATAAACAGCAGAAATTAAACAGCTGCAGAGCTTTTGTCACTGCCACAGAAAACTTTTATGTCTACTTCTTAACAACTTCAGTATCACGCAATTTTACACTCTTCCTCAAAAGCGCAATCAAGTAGCCCCAATTTCTATACAACCCACAGGTATTTCTATAAAAGAAAACAAATTTTAAAAAGCAAAACAACTCCCCACATACACCTATTCCTAGCCGGCACTGTGAGACACATTCCTACATTCCCATGGAAAGTTAACAGTACAAGGAGGATGGCTACATGTTCCCTTGAGGCCATGCACAACTGAACTACTGGACAAAGAACAAGTTCTGGTCCCCATCATTTGCACATACACATAGATCGTGGGAACTCTTTTGCTCTGGGTCACTTGGCTACACAGCTGTGTGTGTTTGTCATCTGTTTCTACAGCACAAATGCCTTCTTTATATATAACAACCATTTACACCAAGACTAAAAGAAATCCAGTAAAGACAAAAATATCTCTACTGCTAATACAGTATGCTTGACAGCATAATCTAAAAACACATGAAATGGTTGTTTCACTTAACAGTACAGTAGTACCTTACAAGTACAAATTCCACCAAATTAAAAAATTAACAGTTTGGAGAGATGATTATTATCATCAGATCACTCCCAGGAGTCCAAAATCTATGCTGCAGAAGACCCAATGCACTATGAGTCTTGTCTCTTGTTGACATATAACTAAAACTTCCGCTAGCTTATTGCATCTTTCTGGGAAAAATAAAATTAATTCATCATCTACTTAAAAAAAGAGATTAATAACAGCTATCAATAATATCTAGTGAATCAAGAAGGTATTTCTACTCAATTTTAAGTGTAGCCTGCATACATGAAGATACCTTTAACAGTTTCAGTAGAACTGGGGAGTGAATGTATGTTTAAAACGGAAGTAATCACATAACTGCGGTTATCATAATACCTAAGAGGGTTCATGTTGAAAGTGTTGGGAGAGCCACAAATTAAGTTTGTTAGACAAAGTTGGGTCTAGTATTGACTCAGACGTACAGATAGGGAACAGAAAAATAGGCTATGGCTTTATTTGTTCCTTCAGATACATACAGAGGACCAAACAAGCTGTGACTTACTGGTAGGAGATACCAGAATTCACCTGTCAAATTAGGGTTTACAGTAAGTAAAACCAGAAGAAACAGATTGCGCGATTCTGGATGCCATCACCCTCCACCTCCTCTTCATAAGGTCCACCAAGCTTTCACCATCTTCTGTATCTAAGCACCAGCCACTGGCAACACAACCTCACTGGAAACCACTGCTAATCACAGCATGAATTACTAGACCATACTTTCTAAATACTCACCAACCGCCTGGCTTAATCTGTTTTCTAAACAAACAAAGAAAATGATCACAGCTAAACAATGGCTGTTCATAAAACACTTCACACCAGTGTACTATTTCTGTGTGTGCAGTCACACGACTCCCTCAAGCTCACCATCATTTTCAGTCTCATAATTCTATTTTCTGCATACTTGCTGCTATGAAACAACAGCATGGTCATGGGGGATACATCTGTCACACTAACACTGAAGATCATGTGAAACATTTTTTCAGACTGCAAATTTAAGTAGGTTCCAGCAAGCTTTAAAAATATTCTAGACCATCAGCTTTCTGGGGTCAAAAGTAGCTAATAAGGATACCAGGTGGCTGTCAAAAGCAAAGAATAGTAACAATGACATAAGATTCTGAGAAAATTGCAAGACAAATTTTACCACCAGGGCTGAGTTATCATTTCTCTATCTTTTTACTGGTCTGTTTTAGCACCAGTTATATAGCCACGTAACTTTATCACAACCAATGCTAAGTGATACAGCTAAGCAGCTGGGGAAGGAAAAGATAGAATCATAGAATCATTTAGGTTGGAAAAGACCATTAAGATCATCAAGTCCATCCAGTAAACCAAACACTGCCAACTCCTCACTTTCTTCATTAGAGGTGTGAAACGCCCTCGTCAGGTTGTTCACTCCTGTTTGTATTCCTTTTTTTTTTTTTTTAATACAGAAAAGAAGAAAGGAAATAATCCCCACTTTCCCACAGTGGGCAAACCCACAAAATCCTGCTGGGTAACACTGACTCTAAGTCCCCTCCTTCCATGCTTCTTAGGCAGGGGGGTTAGGAGTGAGTAAGAACACAAACTGACACTATAAAGAACAATCTTCCCACTCTTCTTGAGCTTGCGTGAAGCTCCACGCTGTGGTCAGTGAAAGCTGTCAGCACAGCAGATCCCTGAAGGAGTATATATATACACTGAGTGTACTGATTTTGTGTACTTGGAATTCAAGACATTTGGCTTTCTTTAGAAGCTTAAAGAAAAGCTTTTAGACATTAAAAAAAAAAAAAAGAAAAAAAGTGTGTAATCAGAATCAAATTAATGTTTGCCAGATTATTTCTACTGTTGGTAACTACCAACAGTAACAACACATACCACGTTTTTGCACTTGTAAAATTAAGCTCTAGAAAGCAAAGGAATATACTTGAACTCTGCCAGTGAGTATACATATGTAACTATATGTAAACATGTAAATCAACAGAATGGAGTTAAATGAATAAACACTGATTCTAGTAGTATTTAGAGTTAGATCCTTTCACCTGCAAAACATAGTCTTATATGCCACAAGCAAATATGGATTGATGAATGGATAGCTAGTTTTCATCAGCACAATGAAACACAATTCCATATATTCACCAATACTAAGGCTCAGTATTGTTCTGTCTGGTCTTCTTAAGAAGAACTTAAGGTTAGTCTGAGGTAGCAGAGGGAAAGCCCAGTCTCGTGATGTACAGTAGAACTTGTTTATGATATTAGCCTGATGGGTTGTTTTTTTTTCCTTTTTTAAACACGTAAGTACACTGTAAAACTCAAGACAGTAGAAACTGAAACATGCTGGCTGTTTGCCAAGACAGAGTACACTTTCCCACATTTCAGAAAAGGTACATACAAGCACAGTCACCAGAGGACCCAGTTACAGGCTTTGGTACCAAATTCTATTTTATCATGTAGCTGTTTCTGAAAAATCTGCATATTTTATAGCCAGATTCCAATATGAAACTCACATTTATGGAAGCTCAACGGATATAAATCATCTCCTTCCTTTCTTGGCATCCTCTGCTTTCAAGCATGACACAGTTATGTTCAAATCAGACCAAATTAGCAAGTCTAGACATTGAAAGTGACATTAAGCAGACAACATTGTAATCAACCCTTTCAATTCTTTCATATGTCAGGTTTTCTATCTCACCAGTTTCCAGTAAAGATTTCCAACAAAATTATAAAACAATGCAACATAAAGAAAGGAGATTTTGTTTGAATTATCACTACTAGTTCATTGGATTGGCTGTATTTGATTAAGTTTAAAAGCTACTTGAGTGATGTCTTACACTTACTGCTATTTCAGTATTGCACTACACCAGTAAACCAATTTAAAATAGAAATCAGGTATATTGGCCAGACTATGAAATGCTATGGTGCAAAGCAAATATTCTACCTAAAAGGCAATTAACCAAAATAGCCAAAATTGTCTCAGGGCAGGTTAGAGTACCTTCCAGCAAATACACTTGGACTTTTTCTGATGACAAAGCCAACATTCAACAGCAGGAACCAGTTCCTGACTCGTGCAGGGATCCAAAAAGCCTTCCATGAAACATCAGAGATGCTATGAAAAACAGGCTCCTTACAGCTTATTAAATATTTTAAATTTATTTTTATTACTATTACTGAGCATCTTTGCATGTCAAAATAGAAGCCCAGTTAGAGAAAGAATTCATCAGGATTTATCAGGTCCTTGCACTTAATTTCTTCTTGATTTAATTTCCAGGAGATCAGTTATTTTTCTGTTAATTCTAAGGTCAAAGAGGATCCCATGAAAGCAATAAGCAGCAATAACTAAACAGAAGACCGGATCTTTAATGCAAATGTGTTTCCTGAAGGAAAGGAGTAAATCAGTGCAGATAATGTAGTACAGAAGCAGGAAAAAAGTTTTTAAAAAAAAGAATAATAAAAATCACATGTTCTAAAACAATCTGTTCAAAAGATTTCTCACTGGAACATAAGTAGCTCTTCAAAACCAGTGCCCTGCCGAGGAATTTACATACTTGCCAAGCTTTAAGTTACTAATCAAAAGCACCAGCTATTTACTTTCTGGGTGAAAAAGTTGTGATACTTGCTCAAAAATTTTAAAAACAAACAAACAAAAACCAAAATCACAATCACAATCATTTTAAGGAGCAATACAACCTACACAGAAGAACTGCCTGTGTGTGTGCATAAATGAAACAAGAACTCCAGAGTACATTCCCCTTCATTATAAGTTTTAAGAAAAAATAATACTGGCAGTATAATTAAGAGGCCTTCAGAGTACTGTACCAGTCCAAATAATGTTTAAGGCTTTTCAATCCACCAATTACAAGGTCACATCAGGATAATTCCATGGCATGCCTCCTGATAACCACGCTTCTGGCTTTTTAAAGAACACCATGTGTTTATACGACCAGCTAGAATTTAAAATTTATCTTTAATGACGATAGGGCATGACTACTTAAAAGTTATATGCATTTTCCAAAATCACTAGGCTACCTTAAATCATTACCTGCCCTTATTTGATGAACTGCTGCTACAGACACCATTAAGATAACTGATAACTGACAAATGTGTTTTCAAATAAATTAGATTCTGACCCCAGAAAAGGTTCTCCCTCCACAGAAAGTACATATCGCTGTATGCAACATAGCATCCTCCCAAGTACATCCAATATAACTCAATCTGCACTACAGTATTCCTCGTGTTTCAACCAAAAGAGTTCACTCCTGATTAATTCCTACAACCATTCATTCAGTATAGACATGAAACAAATTCAAGACTTTGAGACTTCTTCCTCCTATTCCACTCCTGTGAAAAAGTGGAAAGAAGCAAATGAGTGAGATTTTACTTCTTCAGAAATGCATCTGTTATACTGATATTGCTATACAGTTACATCTCAGTTTTAAATCTATTTTATCAGAATTTACATTAAAAATCCCAAATAAAAAAAAAACTGGAAAGTGTTTCAACAGGTATCCCCTCAGAGCATCTCACCTCCAGTACTTTTAATCACGTAGCTTTCTAGTGTACACAAGTAATGTGGCAACTGAATTGTGATTTAGACAACAGCTCAAACACCAGAGTTGCAACTTGTTTGACCTAACACAACCAATTCTCTCAACTGTGAAAACTTACAAGAGTAATAAGTAACATTCCAAAATGACAGCACTGTTTAGCCCTTCAAAGAAATTGCTATTTCAAATGTACTACCATCAGAACAAGACTAAAATGTTTTTTGGAATATTGTATTATAGACATCTTTTTCGTTAGGTATTACAAAGACTGTTACATAAACCTAAGCAGCTCCTGCAACATCCTTCTCTCACAGAACTTCAAGGAAATGTAGATAAGCAATGGTAAATATTAGACAAGTCATTCTGAATATCAAACTTCATGAAAATGATAAATTTGAAGGAATTTGTAATTCAGTATAGTGTAAAATCAGCACTAAAAAAACATTACGTCTACATGGTAAAGCCTTCAAGGGTGAAGATTTTTTTAAGAGAGAAATGTGTCTGCTTTCCCTTAAAGTCCTGCATGACTGACTCTCTGTGCTTTCTCACTTTCTTATCAGGCTCTTTGTTCCTCTACCATGTAGGCATCAGTAGCATGGACTGGTTTCAAATCAGATTCACAGAGGCTTACTGCAGGAAGGCTAACTCTGTAATTGAGTACAAATACTAGGAGGCTGACAACTCTCTACTAATCAGTGAAAACTGCTATGCTAAAATAATTCTACCAAAATAGTTCTGGCATTGAGCACTTATGCCCAAAATGTTCTAAAAAACTATATGTAATTATATGGGAACATCCATTTAACCTTTTTCCATATACTCATTGTTATTTAAGGAATATAAATAAGTTCCTTTTGGGCAGAAGTAACTGAATATGGGACAACAATCTAGGCTATCCTGCAGTGTACTACAGATCTGCCATGGGGGTTGGACTAGACAATTTTCAAAGGTCCCTTCCAACCCAAAAGATTCTATAATGCTACAATTTCCCTGAAGAGAAAAATAAACTGGAAATAAAAAGCAGAAACGTAATTTGACATACTTCCTTCCTAAAGTATACTTGGATATAGTGCTTAGAACCATAAAAACTATTAAACTCATTTTAAAAACACAATTAAAGGCAACACCATTCTAGCTGGCATTGAGGAGCAGCAAAACAGTACAATGAGTGGAATAGGGGCAGAGAAGTGCTTTGAAAGACCTTATGAGAATAAAAAAAAAACAGCTTAGCCTAGCAGACAAAAATGTAATGGGGCTATAACTGAACTCTTAAAAAACAAAACCCCACACAGGAGAAGGAGAGGCCAGACTTTGCAAGGGGAGAAAGCCACCTGGCCATTTCCAGATGACATGACAAAGTGGACACAACCTGAACTGGCAGGCTTTAAAAGGCACTGGGGAAACAATCCGCATTCCCCTCAGCAAACCACCTTTGGCTTGAATATAGGAAAGGGGGTTCTATTTGTATTATCTAAGGAACCATAAAGAGATAAAAATAACCACATTCTGTTTGTCCTGTTCTATTGAATAGGGGATTAAAATAACTGGCAACATTTTAAGTCATGAACTAGAGGTGGATTCACCAGGTCACAATTGGAAAAGCAGAACTGCCAGTCCTTGATAAGGATGGCAATTACCATTCTTTTATATACAGAACTACTCTAAGGGAGTACAGCTTCCTTACACAGCAATAATAGCATATCCTTTGATTTATACAGTAGTCCTCCAGAAATACAACCAACATCCTGTTTTCATCTTGAAGTACAGCTGGACAGTTTGTCTACTGGATTTATTTATTTATTAAAGTTCCTATAACCAAGTGCCTTCTCATTATGAGAAACAGCACCCTCCAGTGTAGCAGCATTTTATCTTCCTGGTTCCTTCCTTCTGAAATTTCTAATATAGTACCTACCTAATCTACAGAGTATACAGATGTACGCTGAGTGCTTTGAAACAATGTGACTTAAGTTTATAAATATCAATTAAAAAAAGAAGTAACACGCTTCTTCTATCCACAAAGTCATGTAAAAACACCCAAGGAAATTCAGAGGAAAAGGATTTTCTTACTTTATGGCTTTCAGAGGAAAGGACAGCAATAGTGCTCAAATGATCTATGCTTTAAGATCTCATAAAGCCCTTAAAACACACACAAATTCCTGAAGTCTGAAGCCATTTCTATAAGTTCTTCCTAGGCTTAGTTTTCATAAAATCATAGAATGGTTAGAGTTGGAAGGGACCTTAAAGATAACTGAGTTCCAACCCCCCTGCCATAGGCAGGGACACCTCCCACTACAGCAGGTTACTCAGAGTCCCATCCAGCCTGGCCTTGAACACTTCCAGGGATGGGACATCCACAACTCTGGGCAACCTGTTCCAGTGCCTCACCACCCTCACAGAAAACAATTTCTTTCTGAAAGAATGTAACAGAGAACCTCTGTGAAAACGCCTGAAAGAAAATCTGTATAAAAAGTTTTTATTAGACACTTCTCAGATTATTTAAAGTAATTAACAATTCTGTATCCTGTGTTATCACAACAGTTAGAATTCTGTCAGAAATCCAGTATATTCCACATTCCTACCCATGAAAATAACCAGTGAAATTGCATTTTGAATGATTTACATGCTCATACTCCGTAACCATGCAGTAACTCATGAACATGCCATTCCCATGTTGTCACACTTTAGAAATAGAGAGACCAAGAGTACTTAACTGTTAAGCACTGCACTTGTTCAAAACAGTTTTAGAAGAAATTGTTGCTTGTTGAATACATTAAATCACTAAAAATTTATGAGGAATGTATTGCTAATTGTATCTGCAAGACATCCACCCTTTTTAACCAATTTCTCTTCAAGCAAGTGGTAAGCAGCATGCCAGCAGAACGTCACTCGAAACAAAAGGACAATTGCTAATACCATTATAGGGCAAACTTCTTAATTAGATATTAATGACCCGGATTCAAGAGCACTAGAGAACCTTGAATTTGTCCACAGTGGCCAAAAAAGGCCACTTTTGGGGTAGGTTGTGAGGGCAAAGAGGGAAGGATAGCCAAATTACCACCAGCACAGCTACAGCAATAGAAGCTTCAGTGACAATGTGTGTCAATCACACCACCTAGACCACAGCTTCTGCTCTTGTGCTTAGCAGAGCACATGTACTAGGTCAAAGACAAGCCACAGGTAGTTCATTTGCTAATCTCTCAAAAAGTTGTCCTGATTTCCCCAAACTTAACTGCAGTAGATCAGTGCAACACAGAATGCTGTTATAAAACTGAAGTTAACATACAGAAAAGAAGAGCAATCAGTCTGGAAAACAAGTTTCTGGACAGTTATCTACACAGATTATAAGAGCAGAAAGAGATATGACCAAGAGAGCACTACAATTCAGTTGCAAACTCTGTGAAATTGAAAAGTTCATCCTCACTCTACCAAGTCAAACTCTTAAGTGCCAGTAACATGGACTACATCAACCTCTCCTAAATTACACATTTTCTCTCTCCCAGTAAGGGTTGGGTTTTGAACGCTGCCCAAAGGAGGAAATCCATAGAAAGAACCCTAGCTTCATACTGGTGAAGACATTCAAGTTGTGGCTAATCCAGTTGTTCCTTTGACACACAAAACAACAATGACCAGAATTTTGGAATTTTTACTTCATGGATAGAAAGTCACTACCATAGCATTGCTAGATTAGAGCAGAAAGGCTCTCCTTGGGCCCAGAAATTCAAAGCTGACACTTCAAAAACATCCCAAAACTAAAAGAATATCCTAAGGTGAATACAGGCAATGGAAGAGGGCCTAAAGCAACAAAAATGTTGCCTAACCTTAAAAAGAGAAGGAATTACCTCAGATTTTTGTGACTACAGTTTATCACTGACAACGTCTAACTGAAGAAAACGACATAAAGAAGCTGCAAGAAACTTACTCCACCAGCACAACAGCAGCAGCAAACCTACTCAGTTCAGAAGACACTGAAACTTCCTACCACCTAGACTGTCCATAAGGGATAGGGGAAAGGAGGTATGCAACCTGTTAACGACTATAAAAAAACAAAACAAAACAAAAAATACAAAGGGGGCATGTGTGTGTGTGTGTGTGTGTGTGTGAATCTCCATATCCAGTGTCAGATCTTGGAATGAATCAATCTCTCTCATAAAAGAAAACCACTTCCTTCTCACTCCCACTTAAATATTTAACTGAAAATATTTGTTAATCAAAGCCACAGATAAAGACAATGGTACATAATAATGTTACAGCTATATCAGTTTGAGATCCATCAAAAAATGTGAATCACATCCTCATTTTACTGTCAGAAGCCAGAAGTTTTTTAGTGAGCTTAATGACTGAATTTTTAAAATTTCAAGAAATTCTATGTCATGTTTAGCTATCCCTTCCTATCTTTGATAAAGTGTCACATGCTCTTTTACAAACATACTGGAGATCTTTCTACCATGTTGAGCATTTATTCACATGATACCACAAACTGACTCAAGGAAACACTCAATGTATGACTGAGACATGAAACATGATGTGACAGGATGTGGGAGAGGTCAATGAATGTAGATAGAGTTTTACAGATTCTATTGTTTGGAGTTTATTTCATTTGTAAATGAAAGTTAAAAAGTCATAAAATTATTGTTTCTAGTACTGGACCTTTTGTTTACATGTAACAGAAGAACTTTTTACACACTCAACCATTTTCCTCTCTGAGAGTATGTTGCTTGCAAACAAACTGCACACTTCTCAATTAAGTGGGGCAGGATTTTGCCAGGACATTTCTGTCTTATAGTTGCTAAAGTTCTTCCAAGTGGCTCTGACAAACATTTGTTTACAAAACAAACAATTCACCGGGCACTTCATTTCCTACTACCAATGTCTGCACCCAAACAGGAAGAGGCAGCATCAGCATTTCAGAGCTGATGAAAGATAGACAGATTTCATTCAGGAAACGTGAAGGAAAATCCAGAAGTTCTTCTATAGTGGCAACAGGATACAGGACATTTGCCTCTCCTGCAGAGGGGTAGAGCTTTGACTGACACCATATAGATCTTTTCACAAGACTACTCAGTCAGGGTACCAAGTAATTTTAAAATCTCTGTCTACAGTGAATGCATATAAAATACTGCTTGGCATTGCATAGGATGAAATTTCAGCATTTATGTATGTGTCATCATTTCCAAACATTCTCAATTCTGCAATGAAAACTTATTCTGGATTAAGTGCTGGCAAGCAGTCTTTAAAAAAAAATTTTAAAAATCCTGTAAACCCATTAGCTGGCAGGCTTTACCTACTGGAGCTGCAGAATCCAGGAAATTTTTTTGGTAAGCAAAAGCAGGAAGGAAAAAAAAAAAAAAAAGACAGAATCAGTATCTTAAAGAACACCATCAGAAAGAAAACATATGAACCAACTGATTTGTTTGAGTATTTCTAAATTACCATTGCACCAAAACCCATTCTCTTACCAAAGATAAGTAACTGCACGCTTTTAAGATTTCAGTTAACATTTACAATTCATTGCATTTCCCACCTCCTTTATTCATTTGAGTTACGTATAAAGAAGCATTACAGCAGAGTATTTTGGGAGGAGGACTGGAAAGTTTGTAATAATGTTTGGGCAGTGGAAATACAAGAACAGGCAAAGAAAGATGCTAAAAAATAAGACAAAGATCCAGCAGTTCAGACAATGATGTCAGATCCTTATTACTTTTCAAAATAAGCTGCTTCAGATTCTCTCCTATGACCCTCACTATTGACAACCAGCTCTGAAGGAGCGCTTATAAAAAGGGTGTTAGGGGGAACATGTCCTAAATTGCAGAAAAACAATCAAAACAAACCCCCAAATTTAGGTAGATTTCAAAATCCTCTGATTCCTCTACATAATACTCGGAAGAAAAATGCATCCCTCTCCCCAACAAATCCAACCAACCAACTAACAAGAAACAGAAGCATTAAGGAGCCGAAGGAAGAGAAACTTATCTGACCCAGGTCCATCAGTTCATTTCTACAATAAATGTCCTGATAACCTCTCATGCAGACATCAAAATAAATGTATCTAATTCTGAAGAAGGACAGCATATATTACATCAAGAAAATTACCACTACTGGCCAAACAAAATCGTAAGTAAAGTCTGACTTAACTGACAAAAGAAAAAGAATAAAATAAATCCCATTTCATGTCTCAAGCTATCACAGCTGCCTTAAGATCTCACTCCAAGTCCTGTGATATCTGAGGCATTACTCTACCATACATACATGAGCAGGCAAGAACAGCAACTGCAAAAACAGCCAATGACCTCTTTAAAGTGTCACACAAGAGCCCCTGGGAAGCCCTTCTCCCCTTAAAACATTGTAGCAAAAATATTCTCCATGATCATGTAAGTATAAGGGAGTAAGACCCATTAACCCAGGTAATATGTGATACATAATGTTTAAACACAAAACCACACTTAAAGAAAGAAGGATCTATAATTCAGGGTGAAGTCAGGGGAAGAGCAACCACATACAGGCAGAATGGGGCACAGGAAAAAAAAATAATACATGAAAGGGCCGAGCCAAAGGGCCAGGTTCTTAATAAAGCTCAAAAGTTAACACACAAAAACAGAACCTAAAAACCAGGAGTCATACATTGCAAAACAGTTTAACATAATAGGAGGAAGTAATCTCCCCCCATAAAGTAAGAAAACAACCCAAAAACACCCAAAGCCCAAATGATGTCTTCAAGAGCATCTGTTACCAATAAAAGCAGATGGGGAACGACCACTTTAGCTTCCAAATGTTAAAAATACAGTGGTTAAGGTGCCCTAGGAATTGTTACAATACTTCAAAGTTTCTAAGTATGACCTGTGAGAAAGGCTTTTTTAAAAGAAGCAGTAGCACATTGAAGATTCAGCAAAACAGGACTTTCTCCAAGTAGTGAGTAGTTTAAAAACTGAACAAGGTAAAAACAGCTCAAGGAGAGCGCCAAGGATGGAATTAGTGAGGCTGCTTTGTAGCATGGGTAGAAGGAGAGGATCAAAATCGCAGGCAAGGAGAAGCGAGACACTATGAATCAGAGACCAGCAGAGGATACAGAAAAGTTTATGTCTGGTGACTTTATAATGTAGATAGAGAAAGCAGTAACTCTGGTGACTTTATAATGTAGATAGAGAAAGCAGTAACTCTTAAGAAATGAAAGTTTAGGAACATAGGGACAACTGTCAACACGTAGCAGTACATGATTTCTGAAGAATTAAAGTTCCTGAACTGAAAAAAAAAAAAAAAAAAAAAAAAGTCGTCAAAGCCCAGATTTTTGTCATGGCTTGAATTTCTGATTTTACACAAACATTTGAAAATCTTCACAAATTCCACCTCTGGTAGTTCCACCTACTACACAATTATCATAAACTAACTAAGGTCTTGTTTGTCTTACAAACTAAAGAACTAAAAAAAACCACCCATCCATGCAAGTAGTTTCTATGTTCTCAAAGCCAGAATGGTTTCATACTTAATTCTGCACATGAATTTTTAATGAAAAGAACAAAAGGTTTAAATTCACAGCTAGTGGTGAAGAACTATGTACTTCATTTTTGCCTGAAGGAATTACAACCCAGCATGGTGAGTTGCAAACATTTGTTTACTCAACTTTGTTAGTAACAAACATTTCATCTCCTTTATTTTTTTTACTAGATCTAGAGACAAAACATTGTTCCTCCCAAGTAAAAAATGCTTTCAGCATTGCTGTGACAAGGACAGTTAAACAATAGATGCCTCAGTAGATTACCTTCTACCTGCAGTATTATGTCCAGTTGCTTTGTCAGTCTAGCTTGACAGTACAGAAGGAATGTAATAGGTTTTACAAAGCTCAAGAGCAATACAATGATACTTAAACACACAGTAAATGACACAAAACTTGGTGTGCTATGTTCTTCCCTCTTGCCCTTCTAATTACGTTGATACCTACACATTAAAGGTATCTGGGCAATAGTAGCACAAAGTTTCCACTGCTACCCTACTGATGGTCCCATATCCTGGAACATTCTTATTTAACCCACTTTATTCAGCAAAGCTCTCTGCATCTCATACTGGGGGGAAGGAGAGTTAAAAAAAAAAAAAAAAAAAAAAGTCAGATTGGATGCAACATATAATAAAAACTCAATTAATTTTACAAAAAGAATAGAAATTACAGTCTCTTCTGGCAACTTTATCAATAATATGTTTGTATTATAGACACAACTGAAGGATATCCTTATGCCTTTACCATTGTAAAAGATTTAAGTTACCTGCTAAAAACTCATGTAGAAAGCCTTAGTCAGAGATGGGAAAATACCAAAAGGGAAAAGTAATTCCCAACAGAACACCAAGGACCAAGAAGATTTTTAAAACGATAAATCAATATTCAGCAACATTAAATTGAAAAGGGATCTCATTTTAAAGAAAACTACCCATGTTTCTAATGCTGTTGAGATAGTGGTGTGAGGGGCTTTTTTTAATTAAGACAGTATGACTTTGTAGAAGAGATGTAGGGCATAGAATAAAAACTGTACCATTGTTGGTATTTGACAAAAATTCAAGCATACAGCATTTCCTGTTTTGCACAGATAAATCATTTGCATTGCTTGGGAAGGAGGAGAGATTAGTTTGTCTGTTTTTAAATAAGTTTGATCAATGTTTTACAAACCAAGTAGCTATATTTCTGTAAATATAGCTATTTACAGAAATACATTTTTAAAATGTAATTTTAAAAACACAGTTGAGAAAATATAGCTTGGAAACTACTTTTTCAATTAAAACTTCAATAGAACTAAAGCTTCCAAAAAAAAGAATGCTTTCTCACAGAAAAAAAGCTTATGCCTGGCTAAAAATATTCATGTGTTCTATTTTCTTTAACTGAAAATAGCAATCCTGACAACCCTAGTCTCGCAGCACAGTTGACATATATGCAAGTTCCCCAGGGAGACATTTCATAGATAAGATTAGGGATCCATCCTGCAACCACCTACAGCATTTTGGTCATTTACAACCACCAAAAGATACATGCAGATGTACATTTCCTTGAACTGGATAACTTCTCAACAAATTAAAAACACATCCAAGAAGTCTTGCATTCTGTAAAGATTCCCATGGCATTCCACTTCTGAGGCATGAAACAATGTTATGAAAAAAAAGCACTAGTCCATCACCATGCAGATTTTAAGTCAGATTGCATGTACTGGAACTTCAGTTAATAAATGTTTACATTTACCTTCATGCAAACAGTTGCATTTTTAATTGCAGGACCTTACCTTAGGAGAGAATTCAGGTGAAACCTCAGGTTTTTAATTGCTTGTTACAGCTCAAAACAGCAAGAGGTGGTTTTCCCCCTTGAACTCTCCATTGTCACATGCTGCACAGTCAGAGTTTCCTCTTCATTGTGCTAGTGCTGGGCATGGCCACAGAACTCTACAGGAGTCTAGGAGCCAACATCTCGGCTTCTTGTCATCCTCTAATGCCCTGACGTCAACTGTCTGAGTTTTAGAGCTGTGCATAATGACAGCAAATGCGCACAGTAAAGAGCAACTCCTTCTCAAGCAGCAGGCAGCTATGTGAACTTAAGTCAGAGCAGCAGGTCAGCTGTTGGGGAAGCAAGTGAGAGCTAGGTGAAAAGGAAAGAAATAGCACAATCAGATTTGTTGTAACTTGCAAGCAGCCACGAGAGAGAATGCTCTGTGTTCCTTGTAACATTAAGACAGCAACTCATCATACTTACTTGTTAATTTCCAGGGGAAAAAACCCAACAGTTGAGCAGGCTAACATTACAGTTGTTAGTTACAACTCCACTGGCTGGTTGGATGATTTGGCATCTGCTGCTCCCTAGCACACATAAAACTACCACAGTGGCAGCTAGAAACAGCTGCCAAGCTAGAAAAACTTGAACGTTCAGAAAATTTCTTCCAAGCTACAATCAAGAAAGCCAGAAGCAGTACTGGACTTCATGAGGGAAGACCTATTTAGATGTTGCCAGATTACAGGAGAAACCATCTACTTGTGACTTTAAAATACTCCTAGTGAATTAATTTATCTGTCAGATGACAGGAATCCTGTAAATATTCTGTTTTCTCTGAAATCCCTTTGGTCCCCTACAACGGGATCTTTTCTTTTCTACCCAATACAGATGCGCCTACTCAACATAAACAGTGATCTTCAGGTTTACATAAACACTGTAATCTCCTTTAAAGTTCATTTAAAAAAAAAAAATCCAGTAACAGAAAGAAAAGAACCTATCATAACACTGAATCCTACCTTCCAGACCCAAGCACTTTTTTCTTTTTTCCCTTGTGCTTATGATACCTCACTAAGGACTAGCTCTCACTTTTCCTTTTTGCAAGATACCACCACAATTGCACAAAGCTTTGAAATACTTTGCTGATTTTTCTGTTTGTGTATTACCCTCCCACACATTTTTTCACCCTAGTATCCACATTCCTCAACCCCCTAATGTTTCCTTGATCTCATTCCCACAGCAACACACTCCAACAGTGAACATTACCACTGACTACTCCATAGGCACCCAGCTATGACTTCAGACTTGACAAAGTTTGAGCAATCAAACCAGCTTTGAAATGCAACACTCAGTTCATGGCACCACTGGGTCCTGCAACTATTTGGCATTGCCTTGGTTAACTCAGATACATTAAAGAAAACAACATAATCACCTCAAGAAGTATTAAGTGTATGTTCAGAACTCAGTTGGGAAATTACCCCCTGGAATGATTAGCATTCAAGTGGCTCCTGATGGGGATCCACCCACAAAGTAGCTAATTCCCTGTTTCAAACATCCAGTAAACTCTACAGACACAAATTCTCAAAGTTCTTTCCATTTCGTTATTGCTCAATTAGTTGATTTTCACCACTGTCATGGGGGTGAGAAAAAAAAATGACCTAACTATTTATCTTGAAGTCCTTAGTTTAAGAGATAAGCACATCTAAGATTGGACTGCTTGCTTGTTAGACCCATGTCAGCATAATATCTGATCATAGATAGTGCTACAAGTACAGTAAGATAGTAGCACAAGAACAAAAGGTCTTGTCTTTATTCATAAGTAAGCGTACACAAGAATGCAGTATAAAGAGCAAAAGCAACAGCTAATTCATTGCAAGATGAAAATATAGTTTTGGCCCTGACTTAAGTTTTCACCAAACAGCAGATTCAGACCCATACACACTGTGCCCTGGTCTGCTACTGTGGCTTGGCAATAGAATGCTTGGTTTTAAGCTATTGCTACACTTTCTGTCCGATCCCACACTGCAGAGAACTTTCATTTATATCTGAACAAACCTGTAGCTATGTTGTGAATTGAGACAATCAGCAAAGTTAATGAGAGGAGAGAGGTCACGTGAGTATTCTAAGCTTAATACCAGGCACTTCTCAACACTGAGCCACAGCTGGTATCTCCGGAGATCCATAATCTGATTGAAATGATTTGACAAAAACTCAATGGTTACACACACAAGAAAAGCTATATTTCTTCTTCCTGTAAACATCTCTTACACCCTCAGACACCCCTAACCATAGGAAAAAGAATTCTTCCCTCTCGCTCTTATTAAACTTTTCAAATATATTCACTAGGCCAAGCAACAAGGGAGCATGAGGATAAAGACTCAAGCGAAGAGTGTTTCTTCCAGTAAGCTAACCAAAGCTCAGTTTGGCTCTCCTTCCCCTTCTTCCCCAGTACAATCACCTCTCTCTTCAGCCCCTGAAGAGCAGCTGTATCTCCTAAGCATGTTTTCATTAGACACATAAAAAGAAAATGAAAAAACAAAGGAGCTTTGCTTAGGTAAAGCAAGCCAGAAGCTGTTATCTTGAAAGTAAGCATGTAGCTTTAAATAGGATTTAAGGAAACAAACAAAATAATGAAAAATTATCAGAAACTGATTAGAATTGAATTAAAGGTGGACCACAATGCACATTATAATATTTCAAAGGAAATCAATTTTCCATTTACCGAAATCCAAATTTGCTCCAGTATTTTAACAGCATATTAACTTACAATACAGTTCTTCATGGTAAAAGCCTGTGTCAACTACTGAAATCTACTTAATCTACTTGGTAATGTAAAAATGCATTTAGTCCAGGGTACAGGACTGCCATCCAGCAACATCAGGAAAACTGTGTTCAGGAGACAGAATACCAACTACAGCCACTTTTTTTTTTTTTTTTAGAGTATTAAAACACACATTTTCCTATCATCCCAAAACACAGCCAATACTTAAAGCCAATTCAGCACTGCGATGAACAGAAGACTGTCAAGAGCATGCTGTCACGAGTGCTGCTCAGACTCAAGGCAAGATAGATGAGCTATAAAATGCCCTAAAAGTAGGTCCAGCCAAGTTTCTTCTGCTACCAGCAGAAACTATGTGTCATGTCCAGCCAGTTACTGGGCACACCTTCTATTCATCATATTCCAAAAAAAATCCAGCTAGTTACTGGGCACACCTTCTATTCAACATATTAAAAAAAAAAAAAATCCAACAGAGACTAGTTTTAAAAATCTTTACTGAATTACTTCCATTTTATGGCAAGAATAACACTGGCATACACCCCTGCATTTTTTCCCCATATTCAAGCAAACATTTTTATCCCAAATCGGTTTTAATAAGCAGTTTTCAATAGACAACATAATCCTGCACACTAAAATCATTGTCTTCCAGGATACAATTACAGAATCTTTTCCCAAAGCTTGTCCCCATAGAACTGATAATAAACTCCATATTGAAGAGCCCCCCATGATTAAATCATATAGAAGTTCCAAGGCTAAATAAACATCAGTGCTTCAAAATTCACCAATCACCTTCAACACCTCTAGCCTTCCTGGCAGTTAGTATAAATAGACTTTCTAAACTGTGAAGTTATCAGTAATTACACCATTTAACTTCTAACAGGGATTCAAGAACACATCTACTGGTAAATAATTTTTTCAGGTGTGGATTAACAATATACTCCACCTGGCTAGACAGGTTAAGAAGGGATATAGGGATATAATGCAGTATCATATCATTTGGTAATTCATTTAAAGAAAATTGCTATTTCAACTGAAATTCTTCCCAGCTTGCACAATTTTTCCTATTACCTCAGAGAGAATTGCAGAACTGCTTACTATTCAAAAACGTATCTGTGGATCATTTTCAGTAAACTGTGAGTTGCTGGTTTTGCTGGTATATCCAGATTTTTTTCCTCAAATCTAGCATTTGGATGAGCAAAGGAGACCATCTTCAGGAAGTAATTAAGACTGTCAATAAAGAACTCTTGTAACAAGAAAGGAACCATAAATTGATTTCCTAAGTACTAAATTACATGGGAATAGCTGATAAAGGGCCTGAAAATGTATCTGCAGGGCTAAGGCAGATGAGCACTGCTGTTAGCTACACATTTTTCAAAACTGAGATGTGAATGCTGACAGATTCTTGAAGTCACATTTAAAGGAACAGACCACTCTTCCTGACTTAGAGAAGTCAAGCAGCAGCCAAACTCCAGTACAGTCAAAGCTTCATGGCAGGTGACAGGCCAAGGGAAGCTGCAGGAACAAACAAAATTTTACTTGTGCCTTTTTGCTTGTTTTCACGTTCTTGCCCGCAAGTAAAACCAAGGACCTTCAAGACATACTGTTTTAGTCACCTCCTAACCTGGATGATGCCCTGCTATCATACACTCAATCCTCTCAGCTGAGCTCCAAAGTCTTAAACATGCAGTAATTATACCTTCTACATTGATTAATGACATGAACTGTGATTCTCAATGGCCCTATGTAAGTGCGGAGTCCTCAACACAGAAAGGAAATAGACTTGTTGGAACGGATCCAGCAGAGGGCCACAAAGCTGATTAGAGAGATGGAGCACCTATCTTATGAATTCAGGCTGAGAGAGCTGGGGCTGTTCAGCCTGGAGAGGAGAAGGCTCCGGGGGAGACCTCATAGCAGCCTTCTAGTATCTGAAGGGAGCCTACAGGAGAGCAGGAGAGGGACTCTTTGTCAGGAAGTGTGGTCATAGGATAAGGGGTAACAGTTTCAAATTGGAAGAGGGGAGATTTAGATCAGTTACCAGGAAGAAATTCTTTCAGTGCTTCATCACCCTCACAGTAAACAGGTTACCCAGAGATGTGTCGATGACCTTTAAGGTCCTTTCCAACTCTAACCATTCCATGATTCTGTGAAATAGCCGTCCTCTATGAGCCTTCCATATTCACTACTGATCCGATTGCTACTGCAAACACTACAGTGAATTATCGCCAACTGTACCTCTTCATCCTGTATCCACTTGGTCAGAAATCCAATTAATCCATTACTGTGTATGATATGGAAGCTTTAAGAAAGCTTTGGTGTTAAAAAACATGCTCACAATGTATTTTGTCCCTTCATTTAAAGATAACTCCAGCAGTCTCACCAGAATCCTGAAACCCTAAAGTTCCTACTGAAGTTGGAGTGAATTAATTTGATTCAAACATACCGGACTACTTAACTCAAAGGGCAGTTGTCCTCCTCCTGATTTGTAACTGAGGTTGTTTTACCAGGATTTAAAATTACATTCTTTAAAGTTATGTTTTCTGACAGATTCCAAGCAATTCGGCAGAGGAGCCTAGCATTTACAAACAAACCATCCCTTTTACTTCCCACAACAGATGCTGTTTGTTTATTTAGTTTTCCCCCCTCTCTTTCGAGGTGTGCAGTTCCCAGAGCCCTGCGAAGCGCCCGGCCCTCCCACAGAGAGCAGACAGGGGCGCACCTTACTGACGGTCAGACCCCGAAATTCCGCCTTTCCTAGATTTCACAGAGCAGCCGAGCCCGACAACCAAGTGCCCCCCGACAGGTACGGCACCAGAGGCTCCCGGCAATACCAGAGCCCGGCCGGCGATGCCGGCAGGCAGGTCACGGCCCGTCCCTGAGGGAAATGCCCCCGGAGAGGGCTTGTCCCGAAGCCCGCACACACCGCTGCTCAGCGGTACCCCGCCGGGGAGGGCGCCGGAGACCCAAAAAGGCTTGTCCCGCACGGCGCGGTTTCAGCCAAGAGAACCCGTCGAGGCGTGGGGGACGCCGCTCCGCCCGACGGTCCCCGCCGCCCGTTTAACGGTC